>QEPC01000889.1:764949-784001 GCA_003113815.1 Sphenodon punctatus
GGCGCAACGTGCGGCCGCACGGCCCCGCCCCCTCCACGCACCCCGCCGCCCGCCCTCCGAGGAGACGGGCGGGCGGTGGGGCCAATGCGGCCGCCGCGTCTGGCCGATCGTGCCACGGCCCGGGATCCCGCCGGGGATCCCGGGCCGTGGCACGCGGCCAGACGTTACTTTTTGTTGGCCACGGCCCGGGGTCCGTTTGACCACGCTTCCCGGGACCTTCCCCCGGCTAGCCCGGGAAGCGTGGTTCAAATTGACCCCATGTGCCGATTGAGCGTGGCCAACATCTGGCGGCCGCCAAACAGACGTACGGGACACGGTGACCCCAGGTGGGTATTCACCGTGGTTCACCGTGTCAACGTCACGTCTGAAATCACCCATGTTCACTAAGGCTGTCTCCAGAAGATATGATTTTAGGGAATAAATCCCTAACTCCAGTCTTAATAGAACTGCCGGTATTGATTTTGAAACCTGAACAAGCGTCTCAGGAAATTGTGAAAAATTGGTTCCAAAATTCTTAATACGGTAGGGGAAAAACCCCATAGCAAAGCCCCGTAACTTATCTTGGCAATTATCTTTGCCTCAAAAACCTTTAACGCTGGCACAAATCTTTGTCCCCCTTTTGTGGCAAAAAAATTACTGATTGCTTCCACTGTTCCAACTATGCTTTTCTTCAATGAATGAATATGTGGGGTCCAGGATCCGTTATGTGAAAATACCAGCCCTAAATAACTAAAGATTTTAACCTGTTCTAATGGTATTGAATCTATATGCCAAAATTCCTGTTTATACTTCTGTTTAAACACCAGAACTTTTGTTTTCTTATAGTTAATTTTTAAACTCTGCAAATTACATTCTTTTGCAAAGTCCCCCAGCAGACGTCTCACACCCAACCCTGAGGTGGATAAAAGCACCGTATCGTCCAAATACATTATTAAAGAAATTCTCCTTTGTCCAAGTTTAGGAGCCATATACTCCCCAACATTCCGCAACTTCAGGATAAGGTCATTAACATAAAGATTAAAGAGCAAGGGTGCCAAAAGGCACCCTTGCCTAACCCCTCTCACAGCACAGATCTTATTTGAGAGGTGTCCCAAATTATCAAGACGAACCCTCATACCTGTATCCGAATACAAAGATCTAATTAACTTCAGGAGTCTGTGGTCTATATTTAACCCTCTCAGTTTTCCCCACAATTTTTTCTTGGTTAATTAGGTCAAATGCAGACGAAAAATCCACGAAAACTGAATAAAGGCCCAAGCCTTTTGCTTTATATTTTTCAACAAGATGGGCTAACAAGAAGCAATGGTCCACTGTACTTTTATTGGGTAAAAAACCTATTTGTTCTGGAGCAATAATTTGATTTAGATGAATCCAATGCTGCAATTTGTTTAACAAGATCCTTGAATATAATTTAGAAATTATGGGAAGCAGGCTAATAGGGCAATAGTTTTTTGTATCAGCTCTATCCCCATTCTTAAAAATTGGTACTATCACTGCCAACTTCCAGGATTGCGGGACTAAACCAGCACTATTAATGATAGTAAAAAGATTAGCCAACGTCTTAAGCCATCATCCTGGCATGACTTTAAATAACTCTGGGGAAATAAAATAATTCCCTGAAGTCTTACCCATTTTCAGCTTCTGTATGGCCTCTAACACCTCCATCTCACTAACCGGAGGCCACTCTGGGAGATTAGAAATTCCAGCATCAATAGAGGTTTCCAAAGGCACAGAGGAACTAAAAATTTCTCCGAAATGTTGTTCCCATTTATCACTATTTATCTTTGGAGCTATCTGCAAACGGGAGCCAAACAAAGGGCCATTTAGTATTTTCCAAAATGATCTCTCATCATGCATTTTTAAAGCGGAAAGCATCAAATTCCATTTTTCAGTCTGGAAAGCCCTTTTTTTCTCTATTAACAGAATTTTATAAGTACAATATTTTACCCTATACTGATCCAGAGTCATTCTACAATGGTTTGCCTTAAGAGTTCATGAACTTCTGCGCAAATCAGCATGATATTTTGTACACTCTGCTTCCTACCAGTCACTCATCGTCCTCCCATCTCCCCTTAATACAGGGCTCTTTGAGAGGATTGGTTTAAATAATGTGAAGAGGTCTTCTATGGCAAGGACCGCAGTATCACAATCTAGAGACATTTCAAGATTAGCCCGCAGGCTCTTTGCACATGGTGGGGGTCAAAGAATCAATTACTTCTTCTACAAGAGTTTTAGAAGAACAGTTCCCACCCCAGGAACCAAATCTATTGAAAACAATGTTAGAATGTTGGGGGGACTTATGATTTTATTCAGCATCACACAAATGGGGAAATGGTCACTCTCCACTCTATCTCCGACTACAAACATTTTGATAGACTTCAATAGGGGTGGAGAGACCAGAGCAAAATCTATTGTGCTACCTCCATGTGGAAAAGGAAAGGTTATTTCTCCAGGGATGTCACCCTGATAATTTCCATTCAGAATATATAATTCATTTTCTAAAATGAATTCAAAAAGTAATTCCCCTTCCTTATTAACTTTCTGGTCCCTGGAGATCCGATATTCATTCCAGTCCTCCTCCAATGTAAGGAGACTAACTTGTTGCAGATCCTTCCATAAGATCGAATTTAAGGCCCCCAATCTGGCATTGAAATCACCTAGTATAAATAAATCAGGATTTCTACATTCCTCTTTCTTTCTTTTAAACTGAAGTCATAAGTCCCCACTAGAGCTAGAGGGTGGAAAATAAACATTTACTAGTAGGAACGGAAGATCCATCCCTGGAATATAACAATCCAATAAAAGGGCATTATTCATACACGCACCCATTTGTCTAAAATCTGCATGTAATTTGTGAGTGACAAAAATCCCTAATCCACCAGCAAGGCGACCCCTCGTATGGGAGCGCCTTGCTGGAAGAAACCAGCTCTGGTAACCCTCCAAACAAAACTGTGCCTCATCCTCAAGCCAGTGTTCCTGAAGGCAAATTATGTCATAAGTTCTTAAATAATTAATAAAGTCGGGATCCAAGATTTTATTTGCCTAGACAGCTATATTCCATGACCCTATCCTTTTACAGAAAGGTCCCTCTAAAGGTGGGATACAGAGTGCATCTCATCAAGGCTCTTTTGACAAACCTGAACCTATTTGACCGTTATTCCAACTAGACATCACCTTACTTTGGGTTATAGGTTGTACTAATTCTGATGCTTTTGCATTTTGACCTCCTATTTCCCCTACTACCAGAGGGAAGCTATCTACTAATAGCTGTCTCTGTTCATCGGGGTTCAATGACACAACCTCTCCTATTGTTTTCCCCTGCATATTCAGATGGTCATTTTCAACCAAATCTATTTTCACAGCTTGTCTGGGATCCCTAGCCAGGATATCTGGGTCACAAAAAAGATTTTCTAACATAAGTGGGCTATCTCCCTCCGTAAGTCCTACCCTTAATGCCGGGGATGCCCTAACCCCCCCCTTCATGGGGGCTTTTCCCCCAAAAGCTGTTTTTACTGGGGGGGCCATGACTAGAAACCAATCTCCCACCTTCCACTTGTTTGTAAAGGCCCATAAGCTGCTCAACAAAGGAATTCTGCCTTAATGGTTGCTGATTTAGTTGAAAATCACACTTAGGTGGCCTAAAAAAATATAGGTCTTCCTTATCCTTCTTACCCACATCTGGACCCACTTCCATGGCCTCTAGATCAATCAGATTATCCAGAGAGATTTTCCTACTCGCCTGATTTATTATGTGTTTCCCTTCAATTTTTGTTTATCGCTTTTACATGCAACAGCAGGCGATACACAAAAGGTCTTGTTCTGTATGGGAGAAGAAACCTCCCTGTCATAAACTGATGAAAGTTAAACTGCACAGTTATTTAACAGTTGCTCGCATTCAAATACATATTTGTATTGAATTCACCCACTCACCCACATATTTGTATTGAATTCGAACCCAGCGATTACTCACATGGTCAATGTGGGTAATTGACCTTATGACTCTACAAGTCATTGGCAACCGAGTGATCACTCTCAAGTGCTCTGCAATTTCTAATGCATTAGACCATAAGGGCAAATTACCGGAGGGAGCGGTAAAACTGAGAAAATAACATTAGAAGGAAGATGTCTTAACAAGCCAAAGTTATCTGACACAAGGATTCTCCCCAATTTCTTTGGATCCTTTATTGTCATAACTTCAGCTTTTGCTGGAAGAGGAGTCCTTGATCTAGCACCTTTTGCACAAGTTGCTACAGAATCATACTTACTACCAACTATAGTATTTACAGCACTAGTCAATTCCTCTATCTTCCTATTTTGAAGGTGCAGTTTCTCCAGCAAGTGGGAGACTGTTTGGATATGATTAGCCAAATAAGTATTATAATTGGCAGTTTCAATCTGATGAATATAATTCCCAAGCAAAGCCACTGGATCAGTCATATTTGGGACATGGCACCCAGGAGAGTCCTCATCCCCCACATCTAATATTGTGACATTTTGTACCAATACTGGAGAAGAATGTAATTTTTTGGGTGGAAATATGGAATAATCCCTTCTTGACAGCCTCAATTGGGGGATCTGGGGTAAGATAGCTATCAATTTTTTGCTGTTTGTATAACTTACTCTCTGGAGGAGAAGGTAACGCAACTTCTAACCGAGTGCGTTTCTGAGAAAACATGTCTATAATGGTTATATGCCAGTAACCCTCCTACCAGACCCCCACTATAACTCCCACCCTGTCTCTACCTCATACACCACACGTGGCCGTATGTTCCACCCCCACTCCCAATATATCTGCTATACAACTCACAAGCTTAATTATTCCAAAAACACTTATCAAACAACATAGCCACTCCACTCCGGGCTACTCCAAAGGGCAACTCCCAAGGGCTACAACCCTTGTACTCTCGCCGTTTGGCTCGCGCTCGTGACTCGCTTTCATGCGTCTTAATGGTTCTTTATTTCCTGGGATGCTAGGAAACCCCGCCTCCGCTCCTCGGCGTCCCCCGGCACACAGGTGAGTCTTAGTTAGGAAATTGATTGGGCAGCGACTCTGCCTAAACAGCCCCTCTCTCCGCAGCGCCTCAACAGACTGAGGGTTACCAGAGCCTTTTTCTTTCTTGCAGGGAAGAGACCCCACCTCCACTCCTTGGTGTCCCCCGGCATGTGAGTCTTAGTTAGGCAATAGACTGGGCAGTGGCTCTGCCTAAACAGGCCCTCTCTCTGCAGCGCCTCCGAATAATGATTATTTTCCCCTTTCACATACTCCCTCCCCAAAACAGAAACAATAGCGACTTAAAGAAACATTATTTTATTATCATGGGATATTTGATGTTTTCTTTCTGGTATTGAGAACTTAGAGAACATAGTTTATCAGGGCTAAAAAGTTACTACCTTAAAAAGAAAATTAAGGTCAAAATTCTCATAGGATCATATCATTTCAGAAATCTGGACTATAAACACCAAGAGAGGAAAGAAGCACACCCAAGGCATCCATACATGAAAGGAATAGCCCCCACCCCCTTTCACTGGCTTCACAACTGACTTATTCCCTCCCCCACTGGCCTCACTTGTCTATACCCCTCCAGCCTCTGCTGCCCTGTGGTCCCTTCCCTACCGGTTGCCCTGGCACATAGAACTAACGCCCCTGGTCACTGGGCACCATGACATCACATGGGCATGCAAACACAGATTTACTGAAATAGTGAACAAGGTAATTTGCAGTGTAACTGGTTTTCAAATTCTTGCCCAAATTGGTTCATGGAACCTAGTCATGGATGTATAAACTTCACACGACAATTTGAAATTAGAAAATACCAAGTTGATTGTGGTATTGGCATCAGTAGTTGGTTCATTCCCAGTTCGAATTGTGATTCTAAAGTGCTCAGAGATGTTCCTGTGTTGATTTCTTGCTCCACATTTGATATATCCCCACTGAAATCCCCAGTCACTATCTTTCTTGAAATGCTGTACTGACACATTTTGAAGAAATGTTCGTCCAACTTTCCTATGGTTACATGTGGGCTGCCATAAAGGCTGACAATGACAGTGTCACCAATTACAGCTGAAGTGACACTGATTGATCCTTGGGTGTCCATTATCTTGTAGGTCTTGCTGTCTGCTACACTTTGAAGCAACTCATTTTGAACACCAACCAGGCACCTTGGGGATATCTCCCACCCTCGCAATCATCCCTTCTGATGAGTGTGAATCCAGAGAGATTCAACTGATCACGGAGTCCAAGTTTCACCTAAAAGGCTCATGTTGCTGGAGGTGAAGCAGTTTTCATTTGACATTTGCTGCCAGTGTGTTCTCAGTCTCTGGATGTAAATTAGCTGAATACCCGATTTAGTAACCAATGGGGTTAAGCAGGGCTGTATTCTGGACCCTTTTCTTTTTAATTTCTTTATTAATGACTTGGTTCAGTTCCCTATTTATGCTATGGAGACTACAACCTAGTGGTGATTCAGGGAAGACAAATTTCTGTGTTATTATATGCAGATGATATGGTTCTCTTATCCACCTCAGAAATTGGTCTCTGACGTCTATTAGTAGCCTTAAATGAGTATTGTAAGGTGAATTACTTAGAAGTTAACCAAGGGAAATCTAAGGTTATGGTTTTTGGAAACAACTACCAGACCAATAAATGGCTGCTAGATGGAAAACCTCTCGAACAAGTACAGGAATATAAATATCTAGGTCTGTTGTTTTCTAGTAATGGGTCATGGGGTAAGCATATGGCTACTGTGAAAATGAAACTGGCTCACACAGTTGGGGGTACAATAAAGTTTTGGAGAACATCTGGCAGGAAACTAGTTCCTCCAGCCTTGAAGTTGGACTTACCCCTCAGGCATTGTATGGGGTGGAGATTTGGGGTGTCAGGCCAGAATGGACTGGTCAAGCTGTTTCAAAATAGGTTTCTTCGCATAATTTTGGGTGTTCCATTATGTACACCAATATGTATGTTAAGACTGGAAACAGGAATGCTCTCAGTTGAAATGCGAGCTCGTTTGAACTTCTTTCGTTACTGGTTACGTCTTATAAAAATGCAGGACAACAGGCTTCCCAAACTCTCTTGGTAAGAAAAACTTAATGAGGAATTTGTATCTCCCTGGCATCAGGGTTTGTCCACTTTATGTTCAGTGGCTGGATTATCTATTCCTTTTTTAGAAGGCTTTACTATAAACAGAGCCAAAGACATGATGGAAACCCGCTTGCGGGATGTTTACATCCAGAAAGATTTGGCCGCTGCTTCTGCTAATAAAATAGCCCCTTTTTATGGTAGGTTTAAGACCTCATACCACTTGGAGCAATTATCTGGTAGCTTTGACAAATTTCCCCATCTGCAGGGTACTGACATTAGTGAGGTTTCAGTTGATGCCATCTGCTGTGTTAGATGGGAGATTAAAACAGGTGCCCTACAACAAAAGATATTGCTCTTATAGTCAGTCCAAAGCGCAAGATCTGGTACACAACCTATTTGAGTGTCCATTAACAGAAGGTATAAGAGGGAAATATTTGGATCCTATCCTGAAAGGGAAAACCCATTCGGATATTAATATGAAAATTGCCTATATTCTTGCTAATCCCAACAAAGATATTGGAAGGAGGGTGGCAAATATGGCTTTTGCTTGTTGGAAGAACAACAACAAAAAAACAGTCTAGGGTGATATATTGCATCTTCTTGATTGTTTAGTCTGTCACACTATTTGTTTGGATTTTATTGATTTTATTTATGATTGTGAAAAATTCTAATCAGGGGTCAAGCTCTGCCAAAGTAAGCCCCGGAAAGAGCAAGGTATTGTTTAGTGAAAGGGAGCAAGGTCTGTTCATGGCCTGTCTATTGTGGACGCAGCGACAAGGTGTATTTCTTTTCTATTAAACCAAATGTTAATTTGTTGTACTAGAAAACTAAAATGTTTATTGCCTATGTTGCATTGATATGTTTATCACATTGAGATATGTTTGTATTTTATGTTATTGTGTTGACGTTTGGCCTATGGCTGTAAATAAACTTCCTTACTAATACCCAATTTAGTTTGGAGAAACTTGAAGCACAGTACAAGGAGAGTCTGCTCCTCGCTACAAATCTCTTGCATCAATGAGTCTGTGTCAATGGGTGGGTACTGGAGACTTGAAGTCGCTGATCAGATACAGTTCTTCCATGAACGTGGCTCGAGTGCAAGGCCTATAAAGAAGTGTCCTCCTCATTTGGCCATGTGGATGAATAACCATAGATTGGTAGGTCTGTCCCTGGCTCTTGTGGATTGTTAGTGATTCAGCTGGGATGAGAGGAAATTCTTTCTGCATCACTTGTGAGCACTGTAGCTGTTCTTTTTGCACTTGACTGTGAGTGCAACTTATTCTACAGGGGTCCAAGAGGATGGATGACCTAAGCTGTTAATGAGAGCCCTTTGCACAAAGTGCATTTTCTCACCAACAGTCCTGTAGTGAAATTCCAAACAAACACGAAACGGCATTCTATCATTGGACCTTACCCCGTGCAATCCGATGTCAGTCCTCACCAACCGCCCGCTCACTCCTTTTATGAGACCGTCAGAAGTGTCAGTGTTGGATGTTTCATGTAATGTGTTCCCATTTTGAAGTGCATCTTTCTTGGGAGTCCCATAGTCAGGAACCCAAGTTGCCTGCAAAAAAAAATCTTAAATTCTGCAACCAGTGAAGCCAAATTCTGCAAATTCACCACAAGTATTAATATTTGCATAATTAACTTGATTTGCATAACTATGAATGCTGGGAAACAAATTTGCAATAGGTTTGACATAGAATCACAACTTTGCTAATCAAACACAACTCAAATCCTCTGGAATTTCGGCACCCCTCTCACGCAAACATAGGTCCTTCAGACCCCACCCACCCACAATTTATCTCCCAGGAGCCTATTTACTCTCGGGTCATGGTCAGGATTGGCTGATTCTGCGAGGATTGGCTGATTCTACGAAAATCACTGCAAATTGCAGCAATGCAGTCAACTCGGGACCCTGCCCATAGTGTCTCTAGTCATCACACAATTCCATTGGATGGCTGCCTTCATTACCTGCAGGAAAGTGTGGCTCATGAAGAGTTGGACTTCCTCCGTGGTGCATATTCCTCTTGCCAAATTATTGAGCACAGATTTTAAGGCCTTATCATTCTGTTGCATGATCTGCATCACTCGATGAACCTGGAACAGGTTTCAAAGAGGAATCCTAAAAAGCTCTACATAGGGGGTCTAGGGATGTGTGAACACAGTTCGGCCGTTAGGTGTTTGACCCAAACTCGACCCATTCGGACGGCTGAACCAGACACCCGAACCGAACGCGGAAGGGGCAGAACATTTCGCGTTCGGGTGAGTTCGGCCACATTCAGGCGGGAAAAACAGAGCTGACAGGCCCAGGGATGGGGTGGGGGGAAACTAAGGAGCAGACTGCCTGGCAGCAGGGGTGGAGAGGCTTGGAATAGCAGCCAGCCTGCCCAATCACCATCTCTCTTTTCTTCAGACCACTGCCTTTGCAGTCTGCGATTGGCCATGAGCTAGGCTGCACGGAACCAATGGGACTTGTGGTAAAGGGGGCGTAGCAAGCAAGTCATTGCCCTCCCACCTTCCAACTCCTTCTGAGATAGCCACTTATCCTGTCAGCAGGCGTTTTCAGTCTCCCTCTCCCAGCAGTTTGTGTACCTCCCATTCTATTCCCATCCTCCTCCTACTTCACCCATTTTCACACTGTTACCTCCATAGTTTCATTTATTTAGATTAGAGTAGATAGATATAGGAGTTATTTTTATTTTTTACCCCTTCCTGTGTTGTTTCTCCCTCCCCTCCATTGAATCCTTCCCTCCTCCCTGTATATATTCCATTCCTGATTCCCTTCCCCTGTTTTTGGATTTATTTACAGTAGGATTAGATTGATTTAGATTTCATTTCAGTTTTGTACCCCTCCCTGTATTGTTTGTTGTGAGCTGTCTGTGCCCCCCCCATCCCTGTGTAGATAGATAGATAGATAGATAGATAGATAGATAGATAGATAGATAGATAGTTGTAGGATTTAGCTTAGTTATACAGATAGATAGAGATAGTGTGTAGTAAATCAATTTTAATATTTTATACTGTGTTTGTATGAATAGGCCTTGTAGATTTTGGATAATATTCCATTTAGTTCCATAGGTTTTAGAAGAGTTAATAGCAATTAAAGTTAGTGTATTAGATATATATATAACATTCAAATTCTGAATACTTAAAAAATATATATATATAAAAAAATCTTCGTTTGCCTTATTTTGTTTGGATAAACTGAGAAGGGAAGGAGGAGAGGCCGGTCTTCTGTCCGTAAGGCAGGCAATGGGGCAAGTGGCAGAGGTGGCAGGGGCCATGCCAGTGGAGTGGCAGCAGGCAGCAGCAGCAGCTCGAGTCCATCACCACACCCCAAACTGCACAGGCCTGATTTTGGCAGTCGGGCTTCAGAGGCTCCAGCAGTGGCACTAGGGGTGTGGTTTGGCAGTGCCTCCTGCCAGCATCCTCCACTGCTACACAGGGCACTGGAAGGCCTGCAGTACAGGAGGCTGCGGCTGTCTCTGCTGCGACTGAAGGAGCAGGTGTTTTGGGGTCAGATGTTCCTCAAGGGCCACCAATGTCCCCGATTGTTGAGGTGATCCCCAGCAGTCCAGGGCTGGTAGATCCCACCCCAGCTTCTAGAGGCAGGGCAATGGCAGCAAGGAGAGGAACAGCAACAGCAGCAGCAGCAGCTATAGGGGGCACAGGGAGAGTGGTAGCAGCATGGTGGGCAGTCCATCAGCCTCAGGGTCCCAGTACTCCCCTTTGCAGGACATCACTCTGATTGAGGACAGCCAGGCAGACACTAGTCTTGTGGAGGAGATGTCTGGTGCTGAGGTGATTGCTGTCCCTCTGAGAGCTGTGTCGCCACCATGTTCTTCCCCTTCCAGCAGCACTATTAGCAGTGCATCACCCGGTGTGGGCCAGAAGGCAGAAGGGGGCAAAAAATCCTCGGTCTGGGCACATTTTAAGTTGGTGCAGGCAGATGATTCCAGGGTGGTGCAGTGCACTTTGTGCCAGAAGGTGGTGAAATGTGGGCAGGTGCTCACCAACCTTGGCACAATTGCCATGGCGAGGCACCTGAAGGGATGCCACAGTGCTGTGCTGCTAAGTAGGAAGGCAGGGGAAGTGGACGCCAGCAAGTTCCTGATTGCAGCGGCCAGTCATCTGCCTCCATCAGCCGGCAAATGTCCTGCTCAAACAACTGCCTCTTGTAGCAGGAGCGATATCGCTGCTAGGGGGGAGCAGCAGCAAAAGCAGCAACATCAGTGCACCATGGAGGAGCTGGGATGGTGGCAGTTGCCAAGTCCATCGGCAGCTGCAGGACATGGAGAGCGGCGTGGCGTTCCACTGAAAGCCATGTGCTTGTTGGTGGAAATGATAGCACTGGATGGGCAGCCCTTCTCAGTGGTCGTGGACATGGGGTTTTGGTGCCTAATTGGCTTCCTGGCCCCCCAGTTTAAGCTGCCCTCGCGCACCACCCTTAGTCGGTAGGTGGTGTCCGCCCTGTACCGGGCTTTAAAGGAGAGGGTGAGGGAGCAGCTGTCAAGGGCTGGGGGATGCAACTTTCCACTTCACCACAGACCTGTGGTCGAGCAGGAATGCACAGCATGCCTACCTGGCAGTCATCGCGCACTGGTGGCATGACCCGGAGGCAGCGTTTGTCAGTGGCAGGAGGGGTCCCGAAGCAGGGTATAGGTGGGCCCAACTCCAAGTAGAAGTAATGGATGGACCCCACACTATTTGGAACATCAAGTCAGCCCTGACCACCATGGTGAGAGAGTGGGTCACACCAGGCACACCCTTCAGCAAGGAGTGCATGGCAATGGACAACGCAGTCAACATATTGAGGTCAGTCTGCTTCACCAGCACCCCTTCACCATCATCCCTTGTGCCACACACACCCTTCACCTGGTTGTCAGGGACACTCTGGGCTTGGGGGAGAAGCAGATTGGGGCAGGCACCCTTAGCTCCCTGATCAAGCGGGGGAGGAAGCTGGCCAGTTTCCTTAACCGGAGCGTGAAGGGCAGTGACCTCCTCCAGGCAAAGCAGGCTGAGCAAGAATCCTGGGTGATGTGCCCCACTGATCTGGTAATCCCGCTGCAGCTGTCTGCTGGACAATTGGTGCTCTACCCTGGCAAATCCAAATGTGCCCACGTAATCCTGCTGCTACCATCTGCTGCTGTATGGGAGCTCTTCCCTGCCAAATCCTATCATCCTGACTTCATTGGTGCTGTGCACAGGCAAATTCTGCTTCTGCCATCTCTGTAGTTCGGTGCTCTGGCAATCTAATGTCTGCTGCTGCTGCTGCTGCCAATTCTGCCTCTGCTGTCTGTGCCATGAGTTCTGTGCCCAGGCAATCCAAAGTCTGCTGCTGCTGCCAAGGCCGCCTCTGCTGTCTGTGCCATGGGTTCTGCTACAGGGCAGTCCAATGTCTGCTGCTGCTGCCAATGCTGCCTCTGCTGTCTGTGCCACAGGTTCTGTGCCCGGGCAATCCAATGTCCGCTGTTGCTGCCAATGCCTTCTCTGATGTCTGTGCCATGGGTACTGCTACTGGGCAATCCAATGTCTGCTGCTGCTGCCAATGCTGCCTCTGCTGTCTGTGCCACAGGTTCTGTGCCCAGGCAATCCAATGTCCGCTGTTGCTGCCAATGCCTCCTCTGATGTCTGTGCCATGGGTTCTGCTACTGGGCAATCCAATGTCTGCTGCTGCTGCCAATTCTGCCTCTGCTGCTTGTGCCATGGGTTCTGTGCCTGGGTAATCCAATGTCTGCTGCTGCTGCCAATGCTGCCTCTGCTGTCTGTGCCATAGGCTCCATGCCCCAGCAACCCAATGCCCGCTTCTGCTGCCTCTGCTGTGCCATGGGTACTGTGCCCCGGAAATCTAATGTCTGCTACTGGGTGGTCACGTGATTCACCACTGGACAAGTCTTGACCAATTTTCAGAATAGTTTATTGAGATCCTGAGAATAGGATGCAAGTCTGAAATGCCCAGCCAAGCAGGGGTGACAGCCACCAAGCCCTGACCAGGCCTCTCCTGCTGCTCCACCGATGCCAGCCAGCCTGCAACACCTGGCCAAGCAGCAGTTCTAGCTGAAGTTACTGTGCCCTAGCAATCCAATGTGTGCTGCTGCTTCTGGTACTGCATGTCAGCCATTTGCTCCTCCGTCTTGTAGACAGACATAGCTCGGATGAATGCACTGGTGGGCAGTGCTAGCTGAAGCTACTGTGCCCTAGCAATCCAATGTGTGCTGCTGATTCTGGTACTGCATGTCAGCCATTTGCTCCTCCCTCTTGTAGATGGACATAGCTTGGATGAGTGCACTGGTGGGCGGGGTGTCCATGAGATTCACCACCAGGAAAGGCTTGCCCAATTTGCAATAGAGCTTCATGAACTCAGTCAAGTACAATGTCAGCCAACCTGCAATGCCTGGCCAAGCAGGGGTGACAGCCATTCCAGCCCCAGGACCTACCATCAGGGTTCTTGGGCCAACATTCCACTCACGGGGAGCCGTCATTCCACTTGCTTGCAAAAGTCCCACATCCAGGCCAGCCAGCCTGCAATGCCCAGACTAGCAGGGGTGCCAGCCACTCCAGCCCCAAGACCCACCATCAGGGTTCTGGGGCCTACATTCCAGGCAGGGAGGGCTGTCCATCCATGTCATCCAGAAGCTGTCACTCCTGTCCCAGGACTCACCATCAGGGTTCTGGGGCCATCATTCTTCTCAAGGGGAACTGTAATTCCACTACATAAAGAAACAGCCACTCCAGCCCCTGGACCCACCCTCAGGGTTCTGGGGCCTACATTTCAGGCAGGGAGGGCTGTTGTAACACTTCATCCATAAGCTGCCAGTCCTGTCCCAGGACCCACCATCAGGGTTCAGGGGCCATCATTCCTCTCACATGGAACTGTCATTCCACTGCATCAAGAAACATCCAGCCACTCCAGCCCCAAGACCCGCCCTCAGGGTTCTGGGGCCATCATTCTGCTCACGGGGAGCCATCATTCCACTTCATCTAGAAGTTGCCACTCTAGTACCAGGACCCACTGTCACGGTTCTAGGGGCTACATTCTAGGCAGGGAGGACAGTCATTCCACTTCATCCAGAAGCAATAGGGGTGTTGCTGCTGCTAAGCCTGGTGCTTGTGCTGCTACTGCTAGGGTTGCGGGCAGGTATAGACTCCATCAGCTGAAAGGGGTGGCTGCTCCCACTCCCACCATCCCCAGGGGCATCCTGCTGATGCTGCCGCATGCTATCCAAAGCCTTCTCTGCCTGCTGGACCCTCTCCACCAGCTCACACTTCCAGTGCCCATAGAGCACTGTCTGGTATGCCACACTGTCCTTAACCCTGGGATCCAGCATGGTTGACAACACTTATTCCTCCTGCTGCAGGAGCTCATTGAACCTCACCTTCAGCCCTGCCTTCAGCTGCTGTAACAGGATAACTGCCTCAGCTTCCAGCTTCTTGCCCTGAGGGCCACAATCCTGCCCCTGGAGAATCTTCTCCAGCCTCCAGAGGAGACTCTGGTCATCTGGCTGATGGTGGCTGTGGAGGAGCTTATGGTCTCCGTCATGGCCAGGAATGGGCTCAGAACAAAGGTAGTGTGAGCCAGGATCTTCCATACCACCTCATTGTACCCTAGAGGTGCCCTGCTGTCCATCAGCAATTGAACCTGATGCAAGGCTTGAGAAGCTGCTTCCGCATCACGAATGTGGAATTCCACCTGATGGACACATCCTGCAATAGCTCATGCACTGGGGGAGCCTTGCTCTGCCTACTTCACCCGGAGGAGGTTGCTGGCCTTCACATTCCAGTTAAAGAAACTGGCCAGCTTCCTCCCCCACTCGATCAGGGAGCTAAGAGTGCCCCCAATCTGCTTCTCCCCCAAATCCAGAGCATCCCTGACCACCAGGTGAAGGGTGTGTGCGGTGCAAGGGATGCTGGGGAAGCCCCCCTCATGGGCTACCCTCAATTTGTTGGCCGCATTGTGCATCACCATGCACCCATTGGTGAAGTGTGCACCTGGCGTGAACCACTCCCTCACCATGGCGGTCAGGGATGCCTCGATGTTCTGAGACTTGTGGGGGCCACATCATCCATGACTTCCACCTGAAGCAGGGCTCACCTATACCCTGCTTTAGGACCACTCCTGCCACTCCCAAATGCTGCCTCTGGGTCTGACCACCAGTGTGCTGTTACTTCCAGGTAGGCATGCAGTGCATTTCTGCTTGACCACAGGTCGGTGGTGAAGTGGATGGTGGCACCTCCAGCCCCTGCCGGCTGCTCCCTCACCTGCTCCTTTAAAGCCCAGTACAAGGCTGGCACCACCTGCCAACTTAGGGTGGTACGCGAGGGCAGCTTAAACTTGGGGGCCAGGAAGCCAATCAGATGCATAAACCCCATGTCACCGACCACCGAGAAGGGCTGCCCATTGAGCACAATCATTTCCCCCAACATGTACATGGCTTTCAGTTGAAATCCATGCCACCCTCCACGTCCTGCAGCTACCGATCGACTTGGCAGCTGCCCCATACCCTAGATCCTCCATGGTACACTATTGCTTCTCGACCTCAACTGGCTGCTGCTGCTGGACCATTGACAGAGCTGATGGGAGGGGCAGAACATGGTGGCGACACAGCTCTCAGAGGGACATGTGGCCCGCCCTGTTCAAAGTGACCGAGGGTCTCTTGTCCTGCCCACCAACAAGTGTTCCCAGTGAGCAGGTTTTCTCTATGGTGGATGACCTTTGCTCCCTGCACCGCCTGAGACTGGGGTCCAAGTTGATGGAGCAGTTGCTTTTCATCAAGGTGAACCTTCCGCTGCTGGGATTCCCCAAGCTGCCCCTGGATATGGTTTGATGGTGCAGTGGCACGCACCATCCAATGCCAGGGGCAGTCTTGGGGTGGGGCTCCTCCTCAATCTGGGGTGCTGCTGCTGAGGTGTTGTCCCTTCCTCCCAATGCCCAGTGCCCACCCTGCCTCTCTCTCGATCTCTGACTAGATGGCCTCGACCGGCCTATCTGACTGACCTCATGATGCTGGGTAGCACTGGGAAGCTATAAGCCTCTGGCTAGACGATCTTGGTCTGCCTATCTGACTGGCTCTCTCTCTCTCATGCTGCACAGTCTTTGCTAGTCTATCTGAGCACCCTGCCAAGATCCCGACCTTTCCTACAGCCTCTCATGCCACGCTACCTATCTGCCCACTCAGGTAGCCAAGATCTAACCCTTCCACTGCTCATGCCATGCTGCTTGTCTGCTTCTGCTGCCGCAGCTGCCTCTACTGTACCATAGGTTCTGCTACCGGGCAATTCAATGTCTGCTGCTGGTCAACCTATGCCTGGCAGCCTGCAATGCCCCTCCAAGTAAGGGTGCTAGGCCAGCCACCAAGCCCCAAGCCTTCTCGGCCTCTGAAGCTGCCATTGGGTGTCCGACGGCCAGCCCTGGTGCCACGGGCACCCCCAGGGGCAAAGCGCTAAGCCTGCCTGCCCAGGAAACCCGGGGTGCCAAGAACCAAGCCTTCCCCATCTCTGCTTGTTCTCTGATGCTGCTTGTTCTCTGATGCTGCTTGTTCTCTGACAGCCTTCCATGCCACCACAGGCCCCCCTTGGGGCCCCTGGAGCACCCCAAGCCTCCTGGTGGTGTCAAACTCTGCCAAACATTCAGGGGGTCTGAACTCTGCTGGACCGAACTCCCCAAACCAACCTAAGTTTTTAGTCCAAATGGTCAAGAGGCCAAACATCTGAACTCTGTCCTGTTCGCACATCCATATAGGGGTCCTCATACCGCAATGAGTAGAGAAGTCTCCCCATGACAGGAGGCAGTTGGAAAAAGTCATGCACAGCTATAATGGATTTACCGCCAAATGGTTTTGTCTCTCCAAACAGGTGTCACAAACATGAGTTGACTACTCACATCATGGCTTTGCTGACCATTGACACTTCGTCATCAGTGATCACAACTTGCATTTGTTGTCACTGTGTTTGCCACATCTGCTGACAGTTTAGTAACTTCAATCCAGTTGATGGGCCGTTGGAATATCATATGAAATATTTGGCCTCAGATGTTTAAGGCTGCCTTGCCTGTTGGTGCACACAACAAAACTGATGGTTTGTCTGGATCTGCTTCTAAGCAAGAGTTGAAAATCTGAAGGAGTGTCTGAAAAATCACTGAAATGAGGACACTTTTTCCGACACCAGTGCCTTCAGTAATGAAATGGTATACTGGAGTTTCATCACTTTTAAAGTGAACTGTGATGCGTGTTACATAGTCTCATTGTTCTGTGTTGAGTTCCTCCAAGAGTGACTCATACTCTGAGGCTGCGTTCCCATCTGTGGTGGCGGTGGCAGCAGAAGAAGAGGCCAGGGAAGACACGGCAGCACGGAGGAGGCAGCTGACAGGAAAAGAGCTGGTGCCAACGGGGATCTACCGTGGCTTTTCTCATGCATGTCAGGGCACAAAATCCTACCCTGACATGCACGAGAGAAGCCAAGGCAAATCCCTGTTTTCACCAGCTCTTTTCCTGTCAGTCAGTTCCTCCGTGCTGCCATGTCTTTCCTGGACCCTCCCTCTGCCGCCACCACCACCACATATGGGAATGCAGCCTGCATCTGGCAATTTCCCAAGGGAGAGAAAAACCTCACTGTAAGGGCGATGTACCCCACCCACCTCCAACCACCTCCACTCAACTCCATGCATGGCACATCTGGCATTAGCACCATTTGTCTGCGCATGGGTGATTGGTGGAGGTGGGTGGAGCATGGGAGTGTACATGCACCCCCACCCACTGGATGTGGCTATTGCACAGATGTGCACTCATCCACTTGGCACCTGGCATGGTATTCAAATGGGAGCCCCCCCTCCACCTGCACATGTCGGCGAGGGGGGGCCATCAATTTGAAAATGATCAAAGTGAGGAGCATTGGTATCCACCTCCTCTTCCATTTTGAGATCACTTCCCATTGTGGATTCAAACCATAAACCATAATACTGATTGAAGACACAAAAGATAATCACTAGGGATGTGTGAACAGAACCAGGTTTGGATGTTGGCCGTTTGGTGGTTCGGGTGGAAATTTGAGTTGAAATTCAGTATTTGGTTCAGTCGGGCTCGGTTTGGTCTTCAGTTTGGTGTAATCAGGAACTGAAAATGACATTTGTTTTTTGAAATAAAGGGGAAATACTGAAAAACATTTTTCTCGCTATAACATTTTTGTTTCTTATTCACTTTTGATTAAAGTTTGGAGATTGTACCTGCAATGAAGGACACTAAGTGTACCAAATTTTGGAACTGTTAGATAAAGGTAACCGATTTCAGAAGCAATTGAATGTTGTGATTTTAGGAAAAGCTCCATACACATTCATGGCTACAACTTCTTTATCTTGCATCCAATGTTCATGAAACTTGTGCATATTACTTCCCTCCATATGTTTAATAATCCTGCCAATTTTCATAAAAAGTGAATAAAGGGTCCCAAGGGTATAAGACATTAACCTGAAAATACATTTCCAGTTGTAACATTTTGATATTCCATTCTGTTTATAGGATATTTGGCAAGAATGTATCAAATACCTTTCCTGTCATTTACCAAATGTACAGGAGATTTTGATAAAGGGACGCAATTATATAATCAATTGATGTTGTCCTCGTGAAGATCATTATTCAGATGAATATCAGCATATTCAGTGCCAGTCAGAGGCAGGCACACATTCAGTGGCCAAACACATTACTGCAAGCTTCTAGCTTTACAGGACCAATTGGTAGTGGCTTCGAGGTGGGCATAGGGGGTGGCCCTGAGGCAGGAATAAGCAACATAACTGGGACTTCTAAGATAGAATCCCAGCAGTCAGGAGACAAAGTTTAAACACATCCAGGCTGGCCAATTATCATCACAACCACATCCTGCAGCACTGAAACAGAGGACATAAGAGAATCTCTATTGACTCTTTCCTAAACAGATGCTTCTGACTTCCCAGAAACAAGTGGGGGAGATATGTTGGGAT
>QEPC01000889.1:806434-822835 GCA_003113815.1 Sphenodon punctatus
AGGTTGGCTGGAGGAAGGCCACTGGAGGCGGAAGAGGGAGAAGGAGGGGGGCCATGAGAAAGGCGAGAAGGAGGGAGGAGATAGAAGGCGAGGAGGCAAGGGGGGTACGGGGAGGCATCCTAGATGGTAGCAGTCTGGGCATCAGGGGAACCAGGCTCGTGGATGTGATGTCCAGCGGCGATGGTTGGCGGCGGCTGAGTTGCGCGGGCGCTGTCAGGGGGGTGGCTCCTCACTGTCCTCGCTCCGGCCTCACAATGGCCACAAAATGGCCAACGCCCTTTTGTTGTCGCCCTTCGGGCGCCGCCCAAGGGCAGCCGCCCACTGGGGCGGGGCTGGGTCCTTGTGTGGTGCCTTCCAAGGGGGTGGAGCAGCTCACCTGGGTGGGGTGGAGTCGATTGGATTGGAGGCAGCTGGGCAAGGCTGGTGGGGGCCGGGCAGGGCAGAGTGATCTCCGAAGCAGCTCGGCTTGGCCCGTCTCGGCTCTAAGCGCTGGGGCGGGGCTGGGTCCGCAATACCGTGAGACACCATCCCAAGTTACTTACTTTCCACTTACTGTTTACTGGGTACCATTCATTTAACACTTACCACATTGCTGAGAGCACTGTTTTACTTCCAGGTTTTTTGTTTCAGCATTTCTGAGCCAATCACTGTGCGAATAACCCAGTTCTTAACCTATCCCTCAGTTCCCCTTAACCTCCACTCCAATGCTTCCAATCAGAATTGTGGTTTTAGTTGTTCCCTTTGCTTTGACCAGTCTGCAGCTGGATTGCAGATTAGTAAAGGAATCTGTGTGCTAGCCAATGAGTGACAAGAAAGTTCAAGGGAAAATGGAGGGCAAGAAATGTGGTATTGCGTCAGTGCTGGTTGAAATGGATGCCAAAGCAGTAAACAGCAAACTGGTAATTGGGATCCTGGTAAGCAGAAAGTCAGTAAATCAAGAAAGGAAAATCAGTAGGGACATTACCAAGTACCAAGAGGTTCTCGATTCGATCAAGACAGTATTGAGAACCAGGATTTTGATGAGATTTCCTGTTTTGGAAAAATCTTATTTCATCCCTCCAGTCCCTACTCACACCAATAAAATAGTGAACCCAGAGAAGGGAGAAGATGAAGGCATGCACTCACGGGCAGGGGATGGATGCATGATATAGATCCAAGATCTCGATTTACCTATTCCTTATCCTACCCTAGCACATGCCATAATCACTCATCTCTTCAGCTCCTATCCAGACTGCAGAGCTTGTACTAATTTTCAAAGTGGCCCATGGGAGAGAAAAGGTTTTCCACCCCTGATTTAGTGTATAACTTTATTATACAATAGTTCATGTTTGGACATCCATTATTAGTGGCTTAATTCAAATCTAACAAAAAGAAATAATCCTTCTGTTTTATTCTGTTCATTCTGGTTGCTGTTCAGTCTTGCTTCCTATTATTTTTCTTTTCTATGTTACCTGGAGATTCCACCATTCATAGTCTCCTCCTCTCTCCCACTCATACCAAGTCACTCTGCCATTCAGTGTTCTGATACTATACTAAATAGGTGTGAACTGAAGCCATTTCTAGAAGCTTACACTAGCTTGTTAAAACCAGGTCAGAATCATGATCTTTCTAGAATTACCTTTTTACCTTGAATTTGATCCTGCTTACGAAGACTCATCCTTGTTGACTTTTGTAACAAGTCTCAACCCATGAGAACGTGGCTCAGCCACCCACGGCAAGAATTATATGACCATTCTGAAGACACTTCCCAAGCCTAATGAAGTCAGTAGACTGTGTCACGCTGCTGCTGGGAAGGGGAACCCTCAGATAGAAGGGGGTGCAGCTACGAGCCCTGCCAGCCTCAAAATGCCAGGACACAAATGGAGAGGGACTGGCAGATAGAGCAGGGAAGACTGATCTGCAGGCATGGTTGGACATTCTCTTCAGGCATTCCCAGCTCAGACCTGGTAGTTTGCAAGTCAGTTCCTGGAGCAGTGGCCAGCCAGAAAAGGCTGTTAGCTCTACAGCAGGGTTCCATCCCTAGAGACAGACTCAGCAGGGCTGGGAGTACCCCAAGCAGGGGCCCCAGCCATAAGGTACAACCTCTTTGAATAAGGTTGTACCTTGAATAAGGGAAGGGGACACAGCCGGCCTCAGAATGAGTTTAGAGTGATTTTCCCTGGTACTCTATTTCCAGGGTGCTAAAACACCCTCCCAGAGCAAATATCACCAGGAACCAGAATCCCACGACAGGTATAGTGGGGTCCAGCCCCATCAGGGCGTCACACTTCTTATTAGTTTCTGGTTCTTCTGAATGTAGAGTCTTCGAAACTTAAAAAGAGAAAATTCTGTTCAACAAAGGGTCTGTATTACAAATGCTCCAAGTAGTCAGGATGGAAGGTTGTTTGTTTCATTTTTGAGTCATTTATCTTATAATGAGAGGAGGAGTCAAAAATGTATGCCAAGGACAGTAACATAAATTAGTCCATAATTATGGGTAAAAACAGATGGGCAGCTGGGACAGCAGCTCACCAGCCCGACCCACAGCAGGAAACAGTGGCTGCATTTCCTTGGCCTGCATTGGATACCAAACAATCATGCCCATGGCCAGAGAACTCTCCTGCTGCCAACACAGCCCGGAAAGGACGGGGAGCTCAACTAACATGTGGGTGACTGCCCCATCCTGCTCCCAGCACATGTGCCCCCACCATGAAGGACATCCATGGTGGCCAATGATGGGCAGACATAGAAGCAGGCCATGGTGGCCCCCAACCCGCAGGAGTTAGGTGGGGCATAACAGATATGCTGGCCTAAAGTGCTTGAACTGACCCACGTGGGCAGTCCTTAGTCCAGCTGTGACTTCAGAGTTTTCCAAGGATGCAGCCCGGGCTAGCCACCTACTCACCCCAGGGCAGTCCCAGGCCAACATCTGGAGGTGCATGACCACATGTTCTGGTGAGTGGGCCAGTGCCATGTCTGTCTTTATCCAATGTTAATAAAAACAAAGTTTGAATATGACATGATTAGTATATTCCAAGGACTAAATCGTTGGGTCCATATAAAACCTCCTTTTGTGTATATACACAAAATTTGGGTTTAGGTTTACATTATGGTAAAGTTAACACAATTTTCCTTCATAAAATCACCTAGAATTTCCCATCCACCACCTCAGCATCTTAGGTTCTCATCACAATTTATCTGCCGCCATGATCAAAAATGTAAATATTCCACCTCTTTATACATACCATTTTTAACACAGAAACTACTCTTTAATTATTGAATTCAGGTTCAAATTTTAACAGGTCAATGTAAACTCGTGAAGTAAGGCCACATGAGATGTTATCGCACATCGGACCAACTTACCCACATTAGCTTATGATGCAGCTGGCCATCAGTCAATCACCATCAGATGTTTTCCCACTTCTGCCCCAGGGTGGGCAGCTACTTGCTATGACACTTCTGCCAGAAAAGGTTGACAGCGCATGGCAGCCTACTGTTGCCCCACTCAGGCCAGCGTGGAGTAACATGCCACCTCCCGTCTGTTTGACCCATGCAGCCCTGCCACAAGGCATGCTAGGTCTGAGAATCATGCCCATATAAGTGCATTCACCCCAGCCATCAAACAGATGATCAGGGAGCCCCAGAGGAGCACATTCAACCTGGCCACCAAACAGTTGATCGGCGGCCTGGAGGAGTTCACACACCTCAGTCATTAAACAGCTGATCAGGGAGCAGAGGAGTATGCTCACCCCAGTCACCAAACAGTTCCTCCATCAGCTGTTTGGTGATCATGGTGAGTGTGCTCCTCCATGCCTCCCTGATCAGCTGTTTGACAGTAGTTCCTTCTGGGGGCTTGATCCTGTTGTGCAGCAGAAGTCCAAGAGTCCTGCCCCATGTCCATGGCTCCTCAACCCACCCCAAGGCTTTGTGGGACTTGTGACAGTGGCTCACCCACCCGGTTTTCCTATGGGGGGCAGATTGTTTGGAATGCTCTTCCTATTGGCCCAAAGTGTGGCGGCTGTATTCGCCCTCTCCGAGGTGGGCAGGAGATCTGGTCAGCCCTGTCTCGTGTGACTTTACCTACAGTAAAACCACCCTATTGGTCCAGGACAAATAAGTAAGCATTATTGAGCAATATTGTATGGGAATGGTTAAGTCTGAAATAACAAATCGCAGCAAATGTTGTTTCCATTGAAATCAGGTCATTCACCTTCATTCACGCAATGTTGAAATGTACGGCTTTTCTGGTGTTGTTGCAATTTGTCATTAGCCGCCCCGGGCTGCTTTTGCAGGAGGGGAGGGGTATAAATCTATAAAATAAATAAAAAATAAATAAATTAGTTTTTGTGATTCGAACAGAGCTGCCATCGTGCCAATTCTAACCCTCGTGTGTACCCCAAGCACACACCCCAGGGGCTGGTGAGATGCAAAAGTGCTGGCAAAGTGCTGGGGAAGTGCCATTAATTGCCGTAAAACTGTCATAAGATTATTGTCAAAGTCCCAGGAAGTGATAAAAATGACAAAAAATTATAAAAAATGACAAAAATGCTGGAAAGTCATTAAAAAATGACAAAAAATGCCAGAATGTCATGCAATTGATAAGAAAGTACAGAAAATCACAGGTGGTGATATCGACATTGTGAAAGCACAGAATCAGCAGAGACTGATAAAGTGCCAGAAAACCCTCACAAGCACTGCCGAACAGCTAGTATTTCCTTGTGGAACAGGAACACTTGCTCTCATCTCAGCCCTACTCTGTATAAGTTGAAGGGATGGGCGAACGCAGTTTGGAAGTTCAGAGTTCGGCCCAAACTCAATCTGTTTGGATGACCGAACCCGAACCTGAATCAAAACACGACTTTGGATTGGTCAGTTCAAGTCCGTATGTCGAAATGAGCGAACAGTTCGGTCAGTTCAGATCGCGTTCGGGTGAGTTCGGGTGGCTAAAACGTGGTGTCACTGGAAGGCCAAACGTGACAGGGAGGGGTAGTCAGCTGAGGAGCAGACTTCCAGGCACCAGGGGTGGAGAGGCTTGGAGTAGCAGCCAGCCTGCCCAATCATCATCCATTTTCGCCTCAGACCACTGACTTGGCAGTCTGCGATTGGTAGGGGTGGGAAGTTCAGTACATCCGGTATCTGATACTGCCGGTATTTTGCTGTACTGGCAGTATCGGATTATTCCGGTATTTGGGGGTACCGGTACTGGATCCCTGTGCTGTTTTTTTTTTACATTGTAGCCATTCAAATGAATGGCTACAATGTAAAAAAAGAAACAAAAAAAACCCAAACACATCCCTCCCCAGTCTAGGCCATGCGGGAGGAAGGGGGGACACTCCCAACCCAGCCTGCCCAGCCTGGATATTTTTTATAAAAATTTTTCCCTGAAGTCCCTGCTAGTGCGGGCTCCAGGCCGCCACCGGCGACCCAGAGTCCTCACCAGCAGGTAGGTACTGTGGTACTAGGGTGATCCCTATGGTTGGGGGTGGTTTAACACAACCCCCACCCCAGGGATCACCCTACCTCCCCACCCAGGGATTGCCTACCTTTGGCACTCTGGGCGGCGGCAGCGTAGGCGGCAGCAGCACAGTGGTCCGGCGCTTCAACGCTGGCTGGTGGCTTCAGCGCTTACTAGGCCTTCCAGGGAACTTCCAGGTTTCCCCAGAAGGCCAAGAAAGCGCTGAAGCCACCAGCCAGAGCTGAAGCCGCTGGACTGCTGTGCTGCCACCGCCACCTCTGCCGCTGCCACCGCCGCCCGGACCGCCAAAGGTAAACAATCCCTGGATGGGGAGGTAGGGTGATCCCTGGGGTGGGGGGTGTTAAACCACCCCCCACCCCAGGGATCACCCTAGTACCTGCTGGTGTGTGCTCTGGGTCGCCGGCGACAGCCCGGGGCCCGCATTAGTAGGGACTTAGTGTAAAAAAAATAAAAAAATTAATCCAGGCTGCGCAGGGTGGGTGGGTGGGTGCTCCCCCTTCCACCCGCACAGCTTGGGAGGGAGAGGGGGGAAGTATTGTTTTTTTTCCCCATTGATTTCAATGGGGACAGTTCCCCATTGAAATCAATGCAAAAAATCCGGTACCAATAAACCGGTTTTAATCTGGTAATTCATTTTTTTGCAAACCGGTAACCGGTAAAACTGGTAAACGTTTTTTTGCCTGATGTCCCACCCCTAGCGATTGGCCATGGGCTAGGCTGCACGGAACCAATGGGTCTTGTGGTGAGGCGGGCGCAGCAAGAAACAAAACTGTCTGCCTCCCCCCTTCCCAACACCTTCTGAGCTAGTCACTATTCCTGAACAGCAGGCATTTCAGAAGGCTCCCTCTCTCCCAGCAGTTTTTGTTCCTTCCTATTCCTAATCCATTGCCATCCTCCTCCTATTTCACCCATCCAACCCATCTACCCGCATATTATCATTTAGCTTAGCTTATTTATTTATTTATTTATTTATTTAGTGGTTATTTTTGGTTTTTAACCCCCTGTGTTCCCTGTGTTTAAGCTTCCTTCCTGCCTCCCCGCTCCATTGAATCTTTTCCCTCTCCCATTCCATCCCTGATTCCCTTCCCCTGTTTTTTCATTTAGAGTAGGATTATTAGATTGATTTAGGTTTCATTTAAGTTTTGTACCCCTCCTTGTGTTGTTTGTGTTGTTTGTGATTCCCCCCCATCCCAGATAGATAGATAGATAGATAGATAGATAGATATCGTCTGCATACACTCCCAGCATCCTCGGCTGTCATCGTTTGAGGACACCACGACTGTCCTGGGGCTTGGCCTTCCTGCCACCCCAAGCTCCACCGACCAGCGGGCCAAGAACTGGTGAGGTTGCAGCTCATCTATCTATTATCTATTTATATATACTAGATAGATAGACTAGATAGATAGATAATAGACAGTAGACAGTTGTAGGAGTTAGCTTAGTGACAAAGATAGTGTTTAGTGATTTAGTTTGAGTGTTTGTAGAAGTAGTCCTGTGTACTTATTAATCCATTTAGTTCATAGCATTTAGAATAGTTAATAGTAGTTAGATTTAGTATATATATATATATTAGATAAAAAAATTAAATAAAAAAATAAAAAACAAAAAAATATATAAAAACATTATTTTGGAGGGAGAAATGGAGAACCGAAGGAGAGGCTGATCTACTGCCTGTAGGGCACATGTCAGAGGCGGGAGGCACCATGCAAGGGGAGTAGCAGCAGGCAGCAGCAGTAGCCAGAAGCAGAGCACATCACACACACACCCCCCAAACTCAGCAGGCCTGCTTTAAAGGCAACAGGCTTCAGCAGCTCAGCATCGCCTCCTGGAAGTGCCCTCCACCACTGCCACACAGGGCACTGGAAGGCCTGCAGGACTTGAGGCTGCATCTGTTTCTGCTGGTGGTGGTGCTGGAGCAGGTGCTGGGGCTGCTTCTGATGTTCCTTCAGGGCCACCAATGTCCTCCACTGTCGGGGCGATCCCCAGCAGTCCAGATTTGCTGGATCCCACCCCGGTTGCCAGTGCCAGGGCCCAAACCCCAGGCAATGTCAGTAGGGAGAGGAGCAGCAGCAGTAACAGCAGCACTAGCAGCTACAGAGGGGGGCACAGGGAGAGTGCCAGCAACATGGTGGGCACGGGCAGTCTAGCCTCAGGGTCCCAGTACTCCCCTTCACAGGACATCACCATGACCGTAGACAGTGAGGAAGAGGAAGACACTAGTGCCGCAGAGAAGATGTCTATACCCAAAGCGATGTCTGATCATCCTCTCAGAGCTGTGTCGCCAGTGCCACGAAGTTCTCCCCCTCCCAGCAGCGCTGGCAGCAGTGCGTCTGCCAGGGCAGACAAAAAGGCAGGAGGGGGGAACAAATCCTCAGTCTGGGATCATTTTAAGCAGGTGTGGGCAGATGATCCTAGAGAGGTGCAGTGCACGCTGTGCAATAAAGTGGTGAACCATGGGCAGGTGCTCGCCAGCCTTGGCACAACTGCAATGGCAAGGCACCCCAAGGCATGCCACAGTGCTCTGTTGCTCAGCTGGAAGGCAGGGGAAGTGGATGCCAGCGGTTTCCCGACTGCAGTGGCCAGATGCCCAGCTCCTTCAGGTGGCCAGCATCCTGCACCAACTGCTGCTGCCTCTACCAGCAGGAGCAGTATGGGGGCAGGACAGCAGCAGGAGCATCACCATCAGCGCCGTCAGTCCACCATGGAGGAGATGGGGGATGTGTCAAGGCCATCGTCAGGGTGCCATGGCACAGGCTTCCGGGAAAAAGGCAAACGCTTGGTTGCCGAGATGATTGCCCTGGATGGCCAAGCTTTGTCCATTATGGAGGACAAGGGCTTCCAGTGGCTGATTGGGTTCCTGGCCCCCAACTTTAAGATGGCTTCCCACTCCACCCTGAGTCGGACCGTTGTGCCACAGCTCTACAAGGCTTTGAAGGAGTGGGTGAGGGAGCTGCTAGCAGGGGCTGGGGGCGGGCATGGTCCACTTCACCACTGACCTGTGGTCCACCAGAAACGCCCTTCATGCCTACCTGGCAGTGACTGCACACTGGTAGCAGGACCCAGAGGCCGCGCTTGGCAGTGGCAGGAGGGGACCTGAAGCAGGGTATAGGTGGACCCTGCTTCAGGCCAAGTCAGGGACAACTCCCATACCTGGAGGTACCTTGAGGCAGCCCTGGCCACCATGGTGAGGGAGTGGGTCATGCCAGGCATGGCCTTCACCAAAGGGTGTGTGGTCACAGACAACGTGGTCAATATACTAATGCAGTCCGTGACGGGGGCTTCACAAGCACCCCTTGCACCACACACACCCTCCATCTTGTTGTGAAGGACGCTCTGGGCTTGGGGGAGAAGCGGATTGGGTCAGGCACCCTTAGCTCCCTGGTCGAGCGGGGGAGGAAGCTGGTGGGCTTCTTCTACCACAGCGTGAGCTCCTCCTGGAGAAGCAGGCCGAGCAAGGGTCCCCGGTGCAAACACTGGTCCAGGATGTCTCCATGAGGTGGAAATCCACCTTCCTGATGCTCGAGCGGCTTCTGGAAAAGAAAGCTGCCATGCATCAGGAGGAACTGGAGACAGGCATTGAGGAACCTCCAGGGAACAACAGGGAGGAATGGGAGATGATTGCTCACATGGTCTTCGTCCTGAGACCATTCCTGGCCATTATGGAGACCGTGAGCAGCTCCACAGCCACCCTCAGCCAGGTGACCCTGCTGGTTCATAGTCTCCAGAGGAGCCTGGATGAGATTCTCAGGGGGCATGATTGTGGCCCTCTGGGCAGGAAGCTCTACGATGAGGCACTTGACCTGGCATGGAAGCTGAAGGCGGGACTGAGTGCACACTTTTACGAGCTCCTGTGCCGGGAGGAATATGTCCTGGCAACCATGCTGAACCCCAGAATGAAGGGCAGCATGACACGTGAGACAGCACTCTATGGCCTCCGGAAGGGTGCGCTGGTGCAGAAGGTCCGGCAGGAAGAGCGGGCCATGCAGCAGGATGTCCCCTGGGAAATGGTGGGAGTGGGAGCAGCAACCCCTTATAGCCATCTAGGTCTATCCCTGCCCCATCCCTAGCCATAGCAGCAGCACCAGCAACAGGATGAGCAGTAGCAGAAGCAGGACCCCTACTGCCAGCAGCTCCTCCTCTGTGCAGTCCACTCTGGGGAGCATGGGACCCACCACAAAAGGGCAAGCAGCATGGCTGAGGTCAGTGGGGCAGGTGGTGCCCACCCAGATATACCAGAGGGAGTATGATGGCACCTCAGCAGCAGTGGAGACCTACCTGGAGGAGGAGCCATGCATTGATCCCAGCAGCGATCCTTTCACCTACTGGGACTGCAAGGCCAACGTGTGGCTGGCCCTGTCCAAAGTGGCCAAAGGTATCCTGTCCTGCTCACTAACCAGCGTGTCCAGTGAGAGGGCGTTCTCTGTTGTGGGGGACATTTGCGCTCCGCACCGCCTGAGACTAGGGACCAAGTTGGCAGAGCAGTTGCTGTTCCTGAAGGTGAACTTTCCGCTGCTGGGATTCCCTGAGCTGCCCCTAGACAACAAGTGATAGTGCAGTGGCACACGCCATCCCATGCCAGGGACAGTCTTGGGATGGGGCTCCTCCTCCTCCTCCTCCCTGGATAAGCAGCCCCAAGTCTTTTTTCACATAAGGAGCAATGCATCTTGCTGTGGAAGATTTTCTCCTGGAGATACCTTGGGGTATTGTGAACTTTCCAATCAAGTACTGCGAGGAAGAGAAACTCAGTCAGCTCTTCCTCCAGGTACGTGATGTATCTTTCATTATCTGTGAGGGCCTTGAAGACAGAATGGTGCTTGCCTATCTATTAGGATTGACTGACACATGTTCAACTGATGTTCACATGGAACCCTTCTCCACTTCGGCCTTCAAAGTTCTCCAGCCCTAGGACCCACCATCAGGGTTCTGGGATCTATGTTACAGGCAGGAAGGGCTGTCTATCCACTGTACCCAGAAGCTGTCACTCTAGCCCCAGGACCCACCATCAGGGTTCTGTGACCCATCATTCCACTCACAGAGAGCCATCTTTCTATCCACTGTCTATCCATCTTTCTATCCACTGCATCTAGAAGCTTGCCTTCAGATGATTAGGAGCTGGCCCAGGATGATCCTGTACCCATCTACCTTTCGATTGGCTGCGGGAAACGGAGGCTATCGGTGATCGCTCTTCCCTTCTCAACAACGCTCGCCTATCTCTTAGGATCAACTGTTCGTGTTCGTACATCCTTACAGATGACATTCCAAATCCTAAAGAATCGTAAATTTCTTCTAAAGTCCAGGATCCTTGCTCTGTTGCTTTGCCAAGGTTACCAAAAAGTGCCAGGGAACATCCAACCTCTCCAGCTAGCAGGCACCTGCCCCTGCCCAGCCCCCTTACCCCTGTCCCCTCATCATTCTTTGCCTGAACGTCAATGTTTTAAGGTGCTGATGGCTCCTGTGCATGGGGCCGTCAGTAAAGTATGTCACGGAAGGCATGCAGATTAGCAAAGTCATGCCAATGAGTGACAATTGGGGTGAGGGGGATTGGTCATATGACATTATACCCATATGTTTGTGTCTCTGTCACAGTTATTTTGTATGTAGATATTTAGGTAGGTGTGGGTGGGGAGTTTTACTTGCTTTCCTGTCTCACCTCAGTCTCTAGACCTCCTCCCATTTGCCATCATTACGCTCACGGAGATGGCTCCCCAGGACTTGGCCTATATGCTGTCCATGTCAAGGGTTCTATTCCTGTCAGGCTGCAGCAGCGTGGCATGTTTCGGCGGCGGGGGATCCGGGGATTGCCCCGCCAAGGCCGCAGAGTCACGGAGAGGGCCCCACCCCCCCGCCCAGGGGGGATACCATCAGACGCACCGCAGGGTCCTACTTTGCAGAGGAACGAGGCCTCTGGGGTGGCCCCACAGAATTCCCATCTTCCACAACTCCCGGCCCCACAGATAGCAAGCCCCGCCCAGCCCCGATGCAGCACATGCTTAGGAGCAGAGCATGCGTGGCAGGGGGGCGGGGCCCAGAATCACTTAGGAATGAATTCACCTGGGTAATGCTAGCAATGGATAAAAGCACCAGCGGGGCATCAGTTCCCCGCCGGTAATCACAGAGAGAAGCTGGCCCCTGTTCCTGTCTGGTGAAAGCTAAGTGCTGATCTTGTTTGTGACTAGTGTGATTGTTTGAGCTCTTTCTGTCTTGTTCCTTACTGACACCCCCCCCCGATTCCTAGTGAGAGTTGTATGTATCTTCCCTGCACCTCCCCCTCCTAGCCCTAGAACTGGTTCTTNGGTCTTCGTCCTGAGACCATTCCTGGCCATTATGGAGACCGTGAGCAGCTCCACAGCCACCCTCAGCCAGGTGACCCTGCTGGTTCATAGTCTCCAGAGGAGCCTGGATGAGATTCTCAGGGGGCATGATTGTGGCCCTCTGGGCAGGAAGCTCTACGATGAGGCACTTGACCTGGCATGGAAGCTGAAGGCGGGACTGAGTGCACACTTTTACGAGCTCCTGTGCCGGGAGGAATATGTCCTGGCAACCATGCTGAACCCCAGAATGAAGGGCAGCATGACACGTGAGACAGCACTCTATGGCCTCCGGAAGGGTGCGCTGGTGCAGAAGGTCCGGCAGGAAGAGCGGGCCATGCAGCAGGATGTCCCCTGGGAAATGGTGGGAGTGGGAGCAGCAACCCCTTATAGCCATCTAGGTCTATCCCTGCCCCATCCCTAGCCATAGCAGCAGCACCAGCAACAGGATGAGCAGTAGCAGAAGCAGGACCCCTACTGCCAGCAGCTCCTCCTCTGTGCAGTCCACTCTGGGGAGCATGGGACCCACCACAAAAGGGCAAGCAGCATGGCTGAGGTCAGTGGGGCAGGTGGTGCCCACCCAGATATACCAGAGGGAGTATGATGGCACCTCAGCAGCAGTGGAGACCTACCTGGAGGAGGAGCCATGCATTGATCCCAGCAGCGATCCTTTCACCTACTGGGACTGCAAGGCCAACGTGTGGCTGGCCCTGTCCAAAGTGGCCAAAGGTATCCTGTCCTGCTCACTAACCAGCGTGTCCAGTGAGAGGGCGTTCTCTGTTGTGGGGGACATTTGCGCTCCGCACCGCCTGAGACTAGGGACCAAGTTGGCAGAGCAGTTGCTGTTCCTGAAGGTGAACTTTCCGCTGCTGGGATTCCCTGAGCTGCCCCTAGACAACAAGTGATAGTGCAGTGGCACACGCCATCCCATGCCAGGGACAGTCTTGGGATGGGGCTCCTCCTCCTCCTCCTCCCTGGATAAGCAGCCCCAAGTCTTTTTTCACATAAGGAGCAATGCATCTTGCTGTGGAAGATTTTCTCCTGGAGATACCTTGGGGTATTGTGAACTTTCCAATCAAGTACTGCGAGGAAGAGAAACTCAGTCAGCTCTTCCTCCAGGTACGTGATGTATCTTTCATTATCTGTGAGGGCCTTGAAGACAGAATGGTGCTTGCCTATCTATTAGGATTGNAGCTCTTCCTCCAGGTACGTGATGTATCTTTCATTATCTGTGAGGGCCTTGAAGACAGAATGGTGCTTGCCTATCTATTAGGATTGACTGACACATGTTCAACTGATGTTCACATGGAACCCTTCTCCACTTCGGCCTTCAAAGTTCTCCAGCCCTAGGACCCACCATCAGGGTTCTGGGATCTATGTTACAGGCAGGAAGGGCTGTCTATCCACTGTACCCAGAAGCTGTCACTCTAGCCCCAGGACCCACCATCAGGGTTCTGTGACCCATCATTCCACTCACAGAGAGCCATCTTTCTATCCACTGTCTATCCATCTTTCTATCCACTGCATCTAGAAGCTTGCCTTCAGATGATTAGGAGCTGGCCCAGGATGATCCTGTACCCATCTACCTTTCGATTGGCTGCGGGAAACGGAGGCTATCGGTGATCGCTCTTCCCTTCTCAACAACGCTCGCCTATCTCTTAGGATCAACTGTTCGTGTTCGTACATCCTTACAGATGACATTCCAAATCCTAAAGAATCGTAAATTTCTTCTAAAGTCCAGGATCCTTGCTCTGTTGCTTTGCCAAGGTTACCAAAAAGTGCCAGGGAACATCCAACCTCTCCAGCTAGCAGGCACCTGCCCCTGCCCAGCCCCCTTACCCCTGTCCCCTCATCATTCTTTGCCTGAACGTCAATGTTTTAAGGTGCTGATGGCTCCTGTGCATGGGGCCGTCAGTAAAGTATGTCACGGAAGGCATGCAGATTAGCAAAGTCATGCCAATGAGTGACAATTGGGGTGAGGGGGATTGGTCATATGACATTATACCCATATGTTTGTGTCTCTGTCACAGTTATTTTGTATGTAGATATTTAGGTAGGTGTGGGTGGGGAGTTTTACTTGCTTTCCTGTCTCACCTCAGTCTCTAGACCTCCTCCCATTTGCCATCATTACGCTCACGGAGATGGCTCCCCAGGACTTGGCCTATATGCTGTCCATGTCAAGGGTTCTATTCCTGTCAGGCTGCAGCAGCGTGGCATGTTTCGGCGGCGGGGGATCCGGGGATTGCCCCGCCAAGGCCGCAGAGTCACGGAGAGGGCCCCACCCCCCCGCCCAGGGGGGATACCATCAGACGCACCGCAGGGTCCTACTTTGCAGAGGAACGAGGCCTCTGGGGTGGCCCCACAGAATTCCCATCTTCCACAACTCCCGGCCCCACAGATAGCAAGCCCCGCCCAGCCCCGATGCAGCACATGCTTAGGAGCAGAGCATGCGTGGCAGGGGGGCGGGGCCCAGAATCACTTAGGAATGAATTCACCTGGGTAATGCTAGCAATGGATAAAAGCACCAGCGGGGCATCAGTTCCCCGCCGGTAATCACAGAGAGAAGCTGGCCCCTGTTCCTGTCTGGTGAAAGCTAAGTGCTGATCTTGTTTGTGCCTAGTGTGATTGTTTGAGCTCTTTCTGTCTTGTTCCTTACTGACCCCCCCCCCCGATTCCTAGTGAGAGTTGTATGTATCTTCCCTGCACCTCCCCCTCCTAGCCCTAGAACTGGTTCTTGGTTGCTGAATTCCCTTCCCTCCATTTTCCCTTGCCCGTGGTTCGCCCCTCTGTGTGCTAGAGACTCCCCTTAGCCCCTTCCCCAGAACCCCCTCCCACTTCCTTGTTCCCCTTCCCTCCTCCCTCACTCCCGGCCCCTTGCCCTTCACCCCCAATTGTCTGGTACCCCACCTTGTGTTACACCGTGGTGACCTGGAGAGCGCTTGTGGAGTGCAACTGGAATCCCTCCCTCCATCCCTTACTCTGGTTGGCACATTCTCTCCTCCCCTGTGATGAAAAGGGTTGCCTCCTAATACAGGAGGAAAGCCCACCTACTAACCTGAGGGGATTATTGGCACCCCAGAGTGCCAACGGAGAGACGGCCGATTACCTTGCCCCCATCCCAGGTCACACCTCGCTTCGCCTCTTCCCTCACCCCCACCTGATAGAATTACCGGCCTTAAAATTTCCCTTCCCCTTCCTTCCATGGAGCCACCGGACCTCATCCAGTGGCATTAGGAAAAGCCAACAGGGGGCCTCCCGGTAGTCTCGCTATTCCCCAATGACCAAAAGGGGGTTCAAGCCCTCAGGCCCCGGCAACTGGTGATTCCCATGATGATACGTCTGAACCCTTCTGCCTCTATAATCCTCCATACCCTCATAGATTCAGGGGCCTCAGGCAACTTTATGGATCGTACTTTCGCCCAGAGACATGGGGTGCCAGCACAAGCATGGCATCAAATTGAATTGGTGCAAACTATTGATGGGTCACCAATCTCTTCAGGTCCAGTCCTGGAATGTACATCCCCATTACTCTGCATGACCAGAACCCATTAGGAGGAGCTGCAGTTCGACCTCATCGCGTCCCCACTCTTCTCCTTGGTTCTGGGCTTCCCGTAGTTACACTGCCATAACCCCAGCATAGACTGGGAGCACCACTGTCTTTGTTTTGAATCCCCACAATGTCAGGAAAACTATATTTACCTCGCCCCCAGCATCATGGGGGTTGCAGCAGTTCAGTCTGACGATGGTACTTCCTGACTCCCGGCCGTTTACCAAGACCTCGGGAATGTCTTTGATAAGCAGGAAGCAGACAGTCTCCCAACCCCCCGCTGCCACTGCCCCTATGACTGTCCAATCAAATTACTTCCTGGGGCAGAACCACCATATGGGCAGATATATAATCTAATGCCCGGAGAAACCGAGACCCTCCGTCTATATATCAAGGAAAACTTAAGCAAGGGGTTTATCCGACATTTGTCATCCCCGGCAGGGGCACCCTTGTTCCTCATTCCCAAAAAGGAAGGTGACCTCCGCCCATGTATCGATTATCGGGGGCTTAACAGTGTGACCGTGAAGAACCGTTACCCTCTCCCCCTTATTTTTGAATTGTTCGGGAAACTTACGGGGGCACGAATTTTCACGAAACTTGACCTTCGGGGAGCTTACAACCTCGTCCGGATTAGAGAAGGTGATGAGTGGAAGACAGCGTTTCGAACCCGTTTTGGGCACTTTGAATATTTAGTCATGCCCTATGGACTGGTAAATGCACCAGCAACCTTCCAGCATTTTATAAACAATATCTTTCGCGACTTTCTAGACGACTTTCTTGTGGTCTACTTCGATGATATTTTGATATTTTCCCCCTCCTTAGGGGAACACGTGCAGCATGTCCGCACCGTCCTGTCCCGGCTCCAAGCTCAGAAGCTGTACTGTAAGTTGGAAAAATGCTTATTCCATGCTACGACCGTTCCATTCCAGGACTTCATCGTATCTGCCACAGGGATCCAGATGGACCCTAGTAAAGTAGCAGCCATTCATCGTTGGCCGGCACCTCCGTCGGTTAAGGCATTGCAAAGGTTCCTTGGTAGTACCAATTACTACCGCCAATATATAGAGAACTATGCCCAAAAAACTACCCCA
>QEPC01000889.1:855163-882706 GCA_003113815.1 Sphenodon punctatus
AGGAAGCTCGCCTGGCCCCAAGCCTGTTGACATTCCGGCGATGTTGTAAAACCTGGCTGTTTGCCCAGGCCTTTGGGGAGGGTGAGGGTGGGGTGGGGTGAGGGGTTTTATCTCCCCCACCTAACTTATAACCTTTATTTATATATTGCTAGCCCTGTTTTAAATATTTAAAATATTTTTTGTACTGAGTGTTTTAAATTGTTTTTATTGTATTTTATTGTTGTAAGCCGCCCTGGGCTGCATGGCAGGAGGGGTGGGATATAAATCTATTAAATAAATAAATAAATAAATTTGGGTTCAGGTTTGGTTGTCTGAACAGGCCAAGTTTGGGCCGAACTCCGAATTTCCGAACCATGTTCGCCCATCCCTAAATCCTACCTCTAGTCATAAACTCACTCAGTGGCCTTGGGAAAATCACAACCTCTCAGCCTAGAGATCCAGCATGGTGTAGTGGATAAGTTTTTGGAAAGCCAGGATTTGAATCTAGCCTTAGCCACAAACTCACTGAATGACCTTGGACAAGTCTCAGCCTCAGCTCCCCATCTGTAAAATGGGAATGTGTGTGTGTATGTGTCTCCTTGTGTTCACTTCACTTGTTCATCTTTGATTGTAAGTCCACTGGGCAGGGACATGTCTCCAAAAGTCTTTGAGTGCAAAGTGCTGTGTATTCTGTCGGATTTATGTCCCAACCAGTAGATTGTTTATTTCCATATATTTTAACAGTTATTCCCCCCTCCACCCTCATCACATCTTTCAGCTGTTCCACCAGACAAAGGCTATTGAGTCAAATAAACTCTGCTACTGTAAACTACTTTTCTAAATAAAACACACTGTAGGGGATGCTCACAAGGAGGAAAGGCTGCAGGTTTTAGCTAGATTATAGAGGGGTTAAATTTAACAAGGAGAAAGACAAAGTTTAAAAGAGAAGTTGCTGTCTCTTCACTTTGCTTCTAACCCTAGCCAGGCACCTATCTGCACATGTTTTTTTGTTTTATCCTGGCTGCAGAAGGTGAGTGCTTTATTCTTCTGAAGGTCTCCCCTCACTGACAACACTATGCAAGGTGACTCACTCTGCTCGCTATGATCTCTCTAGCTCATGACTTATACAGGAGTCTCCCACTCAACTCCTCACTGTCAGAACTCTTTCTCTTGTGCAACACTGGCCATTCTGATTTCTATAAGGACCTCCCCCTGTACAGGACTCCCCCCTGGTTAACTCACTCATGTACAGGACTCTCCACCATGCATTGTGCTGTGCATACTGCATCTCTCCCCCTGTACAGAGCTCCTCCACTCTGTTGTCCTTTGTACAGGGCTCTTTCCCAGCACAATTATGGGCATTATTCTGCAGCTCTCTGTCTGTAGAAGACTTCCCCACTTTACTCCCCATTGGACAGGGTTCTCTTTCTTGCACAATTCTGCCCACTCTGCAGATCTCCCCTGTACTAGGTTCAATATTTTGTATCCCCGATAAAGTTGCTCCCTGTAAAATGCTCCCCCTGTGCATGGTTTCCACTGTGGAAGCTTTTTACAGGGGCTCTTTCCCTACTCTATCCCCTTCATTTCCTCCCCTTTGTGCATGCTCCTTCCCTCCCTGCTTCCCCATAGGATTTTCCTCCCTGGGCTGAGGCTTGCTCTTAGAACTCTCTCAAGAGCACTAAACGTACCACTCTGTCCCATAGGAGCTGCTCTACACAGGGACCCCAGCAAAACAAAGGGAACAGTTCCACAGTAACCAGTCAAATAAAGTATGACAAGACACCAAGGACTGTGCAATTATTTTATATAGTATACTAGATCAATGGATAACAAAGAAGTGATTATTGTATGTATAAAACACTCATATAAATTTTATTAAACATGAATGTATACATTTGTAAAACTCATATCAATATTTATATGTAACATAATAATAAAGGCTTCTAAATATTTGATTCTTGACAACCATAAAAGTATAACTCGAGACAGTTTAATACATCCAAAAGTGGGCATATACAAAAATGGATGATCCAAGTCTATAATGTTCTCACAAAATCATATCAGTGATATCTGCGAGCTCCCAGATGAACTAATTTCAAGTCATCTTTATCAAGATAAGTGAAATAATTCTTCTTCTACCGTGGGACACACTTCAACTCCAGGAAGTCCTCACCACATGTTCTTGTTACTCCCAACATAAATTGCAGCCAATATAAATATATAAATACATTAGTATCATTCTAGACTCTGTACCAAAGTCAATAAATACTGAAGAAAAATAAATTTACAACATCATCTGATTCAAAGATAATCAGCTTACTCATCAGTAATGATATTTAAATACCTCGCAGAATTACCAATCCTTATTCTTATCCTTATGGCAGTAACAAAAACAAATGGTGAGGACTTCCTGGAGTTGAAGTGTGTCCCATGCTGGAAGAAGAATTCTTTCACTTCTCTTAATAAAGATGACTTGAAACGAGTTAAACAACCCAGGAGCTCATAGATGTCACTGATATGATTTTGTGAGACCATTATGGACTTGGGTCATCCATTTTTGTATATGCCCACATTTGGATGTATTGAATAGTCTCATGTTATACTTTTATGGGTGTCAAGAATCAAATATTTAGAAGCCTTTATTATGTTACATATAAATATTGATATGACTTACAAATTTATACATTCATGTTTAATACATTTTATATTACTGTTTTATGCATACAATAATCATATATTTGTTATCTGTTGATCTGGTATACTATATACAATAATTGCACAGTCCCTCATGTATTACACTTTATTTGGCTGTACAGGACCCCACCATCTCCCTGCCCCCTTCCTGAAGATCACCCACTGTATCATCCCAGAGCACCCCCTTGCCTTTCATTACTTAGTGGGGTTCAGAAAGTTGGAGGGAGAAGTGCTGAAAGAAGATGAATTCCATCCCACCTGTAGCCTCCTATCCATGGCTCCAGGACAAGCCTCTACCCTCTTCCTGCACCTGGGACCATCCCAGGCAAATTCCAGTGCTCTGGTCCCAGACATGTTCCTCTAGTGTGGGTGCTCCATAAGAACTGCAGCCCAACACACCACATTTTTGGAGGGAGAAGGGGTCTCACTGAAATCCATGTGCTCTGTGGTTTTGGGTGGGCTTAGGGGGCAAGATCAGCCACCCCAAACTCCACTGAGGGAATAAATAAATAAATAAATAAATGAACAAACAAATAAATAAATAAATAAATAAATATTTATTTATGTACCTGGGAAGTCAGTGGAGGACAGATCCCATCAACCATGGGAGCTGTCACTTCCACCGACTTACCCACTACCATCACCTCCGTCTTGTCAAGATTCAATCGCAGTTGGTCAGCCCTCATCCAATCCCCACAACTGCCAAACACCGGATAAGCACTGAGACAGCTGGGCCTGGATCTATTGAAAATGAGAGCTACAGTTGGGTGTCATTCACATACTGATGACACCTCACCCCGAACCCTCAAATCACCTCGCCGAGTGGCTGCATATACACGTTGTTCAAGAGAGGGGACAAAACAGGACCCTGCAGAACCTCACACGAGAGGATTCAGTAAGATGAAAAACAATCACCGAACACCACCCGCTGAGTTCTTCCAGTCAGGAATGAACGGAACCATTCGAGAACAGTCCTGCCCACCCTCACACTGTCCCACAGGTGCATCACCAACAGCTCATGGTCAACGGTATCAAATGCTGCCGAATTATCTAACAGGATCAATAGGGTTGATCGACCCCGATCCTTCTCGTGGCGGAGATTATCTACCAAAGCCACAAGTGTGGTCTCAGTGCCATAACCTGGACAGAAGTCAGACTGAAAGGGATCAAGATAAATGATGCGATCAAGATGCTCCTGGAGCTGTTGGGCCACTACCCGTTCAATAACCTTCCCTAAAAAGGGAAGGCTAGAGACAGGCCGATAGGTGGCAGGGGAGTCAACGTCAAGTCATGGTTTCTTGAGCTTGCTTAGGTTCTCAAGAATAATATAAATGGTGTTAAGCATAATATGAGGGACTATAGTAAAATTTTATGGAAGAAAGTGGCATTGTTATAAAAGCAGGACTATATAGTCTAGTTTCTTTAGAAGAAAATACTTTTCCATTTATTATTTTTAACAATCTGCCATAATAAAGACAGACAGATAAAAGATGACCTCAGTCCCCTTCGTAACAAAATGAATTGGCTTCAAAATATATCCATTGATTTCTAAACCATGACCACAACATTCTCCAGTAGGTCACATGAACATAATCTTGTGAGTTTATTTACACAGAGAATAGTTTTAACTGTATAAGTTGTAGGGTCATATGAGTTGTTTACACAAATAATTTAACTTATCTGGGGATAAAGGAATAGGCATGATTGCTATAATTAATATTTATTAGTAGTTATTATGGGTTGAAAACTTGTACAGTTTTGGGAAGTCACAAAATAAAGACAGATCCTATCTCCAGAATATTCAATGTAAAACATTCAAAAATTAAGGCAGTGGGTAGTGAGAACCCCCAGGAAAGGATAAAAAAAAATGAATAATTAAACAGAAAATAAAACCTTCTTGGACACTATAGAGGAAGTGAATCCTTTAGCAAATCAGTATAGAAACATTTATCTGGGAAAGTCTACCTTGCAATCATTTTTGTCCAGTTCCATAGTAGAATTGTGTTATATTCTCATTATCTAGGGTGAAATCTTGAAGACATGGAGAGTTTTGCCACTGACTTCAGTGGTGCTCACGTTTTGACCTCAAAAAACTAGAGGGAGCAAATCTCCTGATTTAGAGTCATTCCATTAACTTCAACTGGTTTTGTATCAAGCCTTTATATGGGCCAGAGATAGGGTGCTTTTAAACGAGCCCTCTCCCAAGCAGGAGAGGGCTCAACCCGACTTCGAAACACCGCGTTCCTCTCTATGATGTGCCTGATGTTCCAAAGAGCATCAGATGCGTTTCAGAGACTATGTGCGCATGCGCATCCTTCTGCACATGCGCATTCTAGAAAGGGGACCCGGAAGTGCGGGTTAAAGCCGGCACACCGGCGATCCGCGTTGAAGGGGGAAGGATCACCGGGCCGGCCTAATGCAGGGAAGACCCGGCTTCAAAGCAGGTCAGACTTTTAAACGAGTACAAAGAAAGGCAGCTGATCAAAGGATCAGCTGCATTTCTTGTCTTGTTTAAAAGCACCCATAGTGTGTGGTTGCCATGTTGGTCCCAAGTGACGAAGAGGGAGACAAAGTGGTTTGAATTATATCTTTTATTGGACCAATGACTGTTGGTGAGAATTTGTTTATTATTTATCACTGTAATTTTTATGCCGCCCCACTCCTGCCTCTGGCAGCTCAGGGTGGCTCACAATAAAAACTAACAATAAAAGAACTATTTCAATAAAATAACAAAATACAAAAACATAAAAATATCAATAAAAACAACAAGGAAGAGTCCATAAAAACATAAAAACAGGCTGACTTTCCCACCCTAACCCCCCAGCCCACTACCCATCTCCTCGGCCAAAAGCCTGGTGAAACAGCCAGGTCTTACAACAATGCCTGAAGGAGGGGAGATCCATGGATAAATGGGCCTCAGCTGGCAGGGAATTCCACAGCTGCAGTGCTGCCACCAAGAACACCCTATCAAACATGTCCCCCCATCGCACATGGGGGACCCCTGGCAGGGTGTCTCCAGCCAACTGCAGGGGTCGATCCAGGACCTGGGGAGTGAGGTGGTCCCACAGAAAGGCTGGACCCAGACCATTTAGGACTTTATAGGTGAGAACCAACACCCTGAAATGAACCTGGAAGACTATAGGGAGGCAGTGCAACAAGTGTAATACAGGTGTTATATGTTCACAGCGATCCACTCCCATGAGGAGGTAGCTCGCCACATTCTGCACCAGCTGCAATCTCCTGAGCATCGCCAAGAGAAGCTCCACAAAGAACGGGTTGCAGTAGTCCAGTCTTGAGGTGATGAAGGCATAGACGTGGGACACATGTGATCCTGGGGGGATGAAGAATTATCCCCCAGAACCACATACTGCGTTCTCCAAAGCAGGAAGGAATGGAACCATTCAAGAAAGATCCCGTCCACCCCAGCTCAGTTCCACAAGCACGTCACCAACATCTCATGGTCAACAGTATCAAAGCCAGCCAACAGATCTAACAGCACCAGTAGAGTTGAAAGGCCTGAATCCAACTCATGGGGGAGGTCGTCGACCAAGGCCCCAAGTGAAGTCTCAGTGCCATAACCTGGACAAAAGCCAGACTGTGAAGGATCCAGAAATATTGTCCGGTCCAGGTGTGCCTGGAGCTCCAAGCCACTATCCATTCAATAACCTTCCCTACAAAAGGGAAGGTTAGAGATTGGACAGGGAGTCAATGTCCAAAGGTTGAGCCAAAGTTCAGGCTAAAAGGTCAATAAACAACAGAATACTGAAAAGCTGTGCTAATCCTGTCTCTTCCATTCAGCTCTCCTCCCTCCCATTGTCAATGTATAGATGATAAAAAAAACAACGCAACCCCCCCACAACTCTTATAATAATGGGAAAACTCCTATTATTCATACCAGTGCTGTAGGAACTCTTGAAGCAGAAAGAAACTTTCAAAACCAGTGTGGGAATGGAACAATTAAAATGTGAGAATTGGGGCACTGGGGAGTGGGGGAAATGATGAACGTGTGGCCCCCATGCTGTATCCCTGTACTGTACCCGGTATCCCACACTGTACTCAGTGCTGTATCCAGAACCCACCCACCCCCCATGACGGACAGTCATTGCGGCCAATGACACTCATGGTGGCCATCCCAGATGTGATAGCCCTCTGTGACCCACTTTGACCTAGGCATGCAGGTCTTAGCCTAGGCTATAACCTCAGAGGTTTTCTGAGGTCGCATCCTGGACTAGCCACTAACAGGGCCCAGGGAAATCCTAGACCAACATCTGCACACATGTGCAGGGGAGGTCCAAGCCAAAGCAGGCCACAGCATGCCACTGTCGTGTCTGTTTTTTGTTTTTTTTAACATAGCTTTATTAAAGTTTTCAAATTAACAATGTTCATTCAATTTTAAACATAGTCATGTTACAAAATATTTCAGTGAGAACAATACAGTAACAACACTACAAAAACACAAAGAAAACTTAAAAAATTATACCCAAAACAAAACGTAGTGCGTGTGTTACTAAAGGGTGGTGTGATATCATATTGTGCTCGTAAGAGTTTCTAAATCAGGCCACTCAATTTTCTTGAGATTGTGCAATTCTCCTTATTGAGAGTTTAAAGCTGAATGTCAAAGAGAGTCTGGAGATCTTTCTTCGATGCCAATTCTTTATCCAACACCTGCACAATGGGGATCCAGGTTTCCTTGAAGCTGTTGAGTTTCCCCTGTAAACCTGCATGCAATTTTTCCATTGAAAACATGAACACGAGTCTCTGGAGTCATTCCATCTCGTTCTGGTCTTTCCAGTGCCTTAAGATTATATTTATGGCAGCTAGAAATAACATTTTGCAAGATTGATTTTTTGCCTTAAGACCATCCGCCTTAGGAAATATCCCCAGCAGGGCCACTTCTGGCCTAAACGGCATCAGTGTCCCGGTAGATGGTTTACTACTTTCGAGACCTTTCCCCAGAAGACCTGCAACTTGCTGCACCCCCACCAGCAGTGTATGTAGTCCCCCCTCTCTCCGCAACCTCTCCAACATAGCGCCTCCCCCCTGGTATCATGTATCCGGATCTGTTTGGGGTTAAATAAAACCTCGTTGTCAGTTTTATTTGTGCTTCCTTAATTTCTAATGAGGAGACGCAGTTATGAACGTGATTCCAAATTATTTTAGCCTCCTGTTCCCCCAGCTCTGTCTTTAGTTCTTTAATCCAATTTTCTAGGTAGGTATTCCTATTACAATATAGTATATTTTTGAGTTCCTTGTATATTCTCCCCATTCTTCCGGCTGTTTTACTTCTCACAAATAGCACTTTTTCAATTTTATGTGGTTCCCTCCCATAATTGTCTCCATTTTGTTGGGCTGTACATAGATCTTTTAATTGCAAATATTGAAATGCCACCACTTTCCTCTGTGTTAGTTCCTCTATCTTCTGTATAGGTATAAATCTTCCTTTAAAGAATAGTTGGTGCATTTTGTTTATCCCTCTCAGTCTCAAGCTGTCTCTCAGACTCGGAGCCAGTTGGCATTCTCTGGCCTTGTTGGTGTCAAGGGAGTAAAGGGGGATCTTCCCGGTACTATTTTAGCCCTTTTTTGAGTTGTCACCCAGATCCTTAATACCGCCCCCACAAATGGATGCTTTTTGGTTGGGACCTTTTGACCTTGGTTAGTGTCCAAAATTACATTCTTTAAAGAGTCTGTCTGCATTGCATGCCTTTCTAATTCAGTCCAATCCCGGGTCTCTGGCTCGTGATACCATTCTGGCAATGCACCCAGTACTGCAGACTTATGGTACACTTCCAGGTCTGTTAGGTTAATCCCTCCTTTGTCTCTTGTTTTCATGAGAGTTAGTTTTTTCATCCTAGGTTTCCTGCCATTCCAGGTAAGGTTATTCATCAAGCAGTCACACTTCTTGAAGAATTTGTCTGGCAGTGTTATTGGTATAGTATTAAATCTATATAAGATTTTGGAGAGTGATATCATTTTAAATAAGTTTATTTTCCCCAACCATGTAACCATCAGGTTTTTCAAGAGTCTTAGTTCGTCTTCTAGTTTATTTAGTAAGGAGACATAATTTTTCTCATACAGGTCTTTTGTCTTTCTGGTTAGAGTTATCCCTAGTTATTTTAAGCCACCCTTGCTTATTGGAAAGGGTGAGGTTCTCTCCAGCTGTAATTCCTGCATTTTATCCTTGCCAAATACCATTGCGTATGACTTATCCCTATTTATCTTATACCCAGCTATTTCACCAAAATCAGTGAAGACTTTTAGTACTTCTTTGCAAGAGCTCTCCGGATCAGACAGATAGAGCAATAGATCATCCACAAACAGATACAATTTGTGTTCTCTCTCTCCAATTTTCACCCCTTTAATTTTACTGTTTTGGCGTATTGCAATCGCCAACACTTCTAAAACTATAATGAACAGGAGCGGAGACAGGGGACACCCCTGTCTGGTTCCCCTCTGGAGTTCAAAAGTATCCAAGAGTTCTCCATTAATGAAGATTCTTGATTGCGGTTTTTTGTATATAGCTCTAATCCATTGTAAGTAAGTCCCTTCAAATCCCATCTTTTCCATTGTAAGAAAAAGGCAATCTGGTTCGGTTAAATCAAAGACTTTCTCTGCATCCACTGAGATTATGGTAGCTGGGTTTTTACTCATTTCTAAATTATATATTATATTTATTGCTTTCCTTATGTTGTCCTTCCCCTGTCTCCCTGGAGTGAAGCCCACCTGATTGATATGTATTATTTCCCCTATAATTGACTTCAGCCTATTAGCTAATATTTTTACAAATAATTTGTAATCTGAGTTCAGTTGGGAGATCGGGCGATAACTGCCACACAGTTCTACTGGCCTGCCTGGTTTGGGGATCAGGGTCACCGTAGCTAGATAAAAATCCTGGGGCATGGTCGCTTCCTTCCAAATATTGTTAAATGCGTTGGTTAGATGTGGGGTGAGTATCTCTTGGAAGGCTTGGTAGAATTCATTGGGGAAGTCATCCAGACCACAAGCTTTATTTTTCTTTAATGTGGTGATTGCCTCCAGAACGTCCTGCATTGTTATTGCTGAATTTAGAAAAGCCTTTTGATCTTCATTGATTTGGGGGATTTTTATACTGTCTAGAAATTTTTCTATTTTTTCTTTTTGGGGCCTGCAGAAAGTGTAGATTTTTTTGAAAAAATCTAAAAAGTCCTTCTGAATGTGCTTTGGCTCTCCTACTTGTTCCGCTTGTGCACTTTGCACTTTTGAGATGAAAGCCTTCCTCTGTTTTATTTTAACAAGGTTGGCCAGTGTTTTGCTGGCTTTATTCCCATATTCATAATAGTGGAATCTGATTTTTTGTAGTTGTGCTTTTATTTTCCCTAAATAAGGGTGATAAGTTCTGCTATATTGATTACATCCCTAGCTGTGAATATTTTGCGTTGCAGCTTTTGAGGGGTTAACTTTATTTTGAGCTTCAAGCGTCTGTAGCTCACTATATGACTCTTTTATTATTTATTATTATTATTATTATTATTATTATTATTATTATTATTATTAACAAACATTTATATAGCACCAGCAGTGTACCTGGCACTTTACAAAGTAATAAAATAGACACGGTCCTACCCCTAGGGCTTACAATCTGAGAAACAGGAGTTGGGGGAGAGACTTAGGAAGGGGAACAGAGGGAGAGACAAGGGGTCTAACATTCATGAAGATGCGAGGTCTCAAGTGCACATACTTGGCTTGGTTACGATGAGAATGACAGCAGGCAGGTCCATGTTGCAAGGATAAGGGTAAACCGATCGTAGGTATAGGAATAGTGGCTCAGCAGGATAAAGAGTCAGACAGAGCAGAGCGAAAGAGGTGAGTTTTAAGGAGAGATTTGAAGGTATGAAGGGAGGGGGCAAGGCGGATGTGGACAGGGAGGGAGTTCCAGGCATGGGGGGCAGCAAGTGAGAAGGGACGAAGGCGCTTAGGGGAGCAGGGAAGGCGTGGAAGGGTGAGAGAAGGGACAGAGGAGGAGCGAAGTGCACGGGCTGGAGTATGGAGGGCGATAAGTGCAGAGAGGTAGGGGGGAGCAAGGTTGTGAAGAGCTTTATAGGTGAAGACTAGGAGCTTGTGCAGGATTCGTTCAGGAAGGGGAAGCCAGTGAAGCGAAGAGAGGAGGGGCTGCACATGGTCGAAGCGACTGGCGAGGTAGATGACCCTGGCAGCAGAGTTTTGGACAGAGATGAGGGGAGAAAGGTGAGACCGGGGAAGGCCAGTGAGAAGGAGGTTACAGTAATCGAGGCGAGAGATGACCAGAGCATGAACAAGAGTTTTGGCAGACGAGACAGAGAGAAAAGGGCGAATCTTAGCAATGTTATGGAGGGAGAAGCGACAGGATTTAGCAACAGAGTCAATGTAGGGTTTAAAAGAAAGGGCTGAGTCAAAGATGAAGCCTAGGCTACGGGCTTGGGGGACAGGCAGGATGGTGACTCCATCAATAGTTATTGACAGTGAGGAAGGAGAGGAAGGATGAGGGGGGAAGATAAGGAGTTCAGTTTTAGCCATGTTGAGTTTGAGTTGACGTTGAGACATCCAGGTAGAGATGTCAGAGAGACAGTTGATGAGACGAGCTTGAACAGAGGGAGAGAGAGAGGGAGTAGAGAGATAGAGTTGAGTGTCATCAGCATAGAGGTGGTATTGGAAGCCATGGGAGGCAATGAGTTTGCCTAAGGATGAGGTATAGATCGAGAAGAGGAGAGGGCCAAGAACAGAGCCTTGAGGAACACCAACTGAGAGGGGGAAGGAGGAGGAGGTGGAGTTGGAGAGAGACACATTAAAGGAGCGGTCAGAGAGGTAGGAGGAGAACCAGTTATGGACAGAGCCACAAAAGCCAAGGGAGTGAAGGGAATCCAGCAAGAGTGAGTGGTCAACAGTATCGAAGGCAGCAGAGAGATCAAGGAGGACAAGAATGGAATAGAGACGTTTAGATTTAGCCACCAGAAGATCGTTGGTGATCTTAGCGAGAGCAGTTTCAGTAGAATGAAGGGGGCGGAAGCCAGATTGGAGGGGGTCAAGGGAGGAGTTGGAGGATAGGAAGTCAAGGCAGCGGGAGTAGACAACACGTTCAAGCAGCTTGGAAGCAAAAGGAAGGAGTGAGACAGGACGATAGCTAGAAGGGTCAGAGGGGTCAAGAGTGGACTTTTTGAGAATAGGAGAGACTGTGGCATGTTTGAAGGCAGAAGGGAAAGAGCCAGTAGAGAGGGAGAGGTTGATGATGTGCAGGAAGGAAGGGGCGACAGTGGGAGTAATGGAGGTGAGGAGGCGGGAAGGAATGGGATCAAGGGGGCAAGTGGAAGGGTTGGAGGAGGAGAGCAGAGAGGAGATTTCCTTAAGGGAGGCAGGGGAGAAGGAGGACATGAGAGAAGGAGGGGGAGGAGGGAGAGGGGTGGGAGTGGGAAGAGAGGAGTGGGAAGCGATGTCGAGGCGGATCTTGTCTATCTTGGAGGTGAAGAAGGAGGCAAGATCCTGAGCAGAAAGGGAAGAAGGAGGGGGAGGACAGGGAGGCTTGAGGAGGGAGTCAAAGGTAGAGAACAGGCGGCGAGGGTCCCGAGAACAGGACTCAATGCGGGAGGCATAGTAGTGTTGTCTAGCAAGGGAGATAGCAGAAGTAAGGGTGGAGAGACAGAATTTGAAGTGAAGGAAGTCAGCGTGAGAATGGGATTTGCGCCAGAGTCGTTCAGCAGCACGAGTGCAAGAACGGAGGTGGCGGATACTAGGGGTGAGCCAAGGACGGGGGTTGTGGGAGAAGGCAGGGCGGGAAGAGAGAGGGGCATGGGAGTCAAGTGTGGAGGAGAGAGAGGCGTTGAGAGCAGAGACAGCGGAGTCAGGGGAGGAGGAAGAGAAGACTGTAGGAAGAAGGGGAGAGAGAGAGGAGGCAAAGTCCAGGGGATCAATAGCTTGAAGGTCACGGAAGGGGCGTAGAGAAGGGGAAGAGGAGGGGGGACAGTGGGAAATGTTGAAAGAGGCAAGGAAGTGGTCTGATATAGGATGAGGATCGAAGGAGAGATCAGCGACAGAGCAGTTTCTAGAGAGGACAAGATCAAGAGAATGGCCATTAGTATGGGTGGGGGAGTTGGTCCAAAGGTGGAGGTTGAAGGAGGAGGCTAGGGAGAGGAAGCGAGAGACTGAGGGCTGAGATGGGTCATCAACATGAATGTTGAAGTCACCAAGGATGAGAGTGGGGATATCAACAGAGAGGAAGAAAGTGAGCCAGGACTCAAAGTCAGAAAGAAAGGAAGAGAGAGGACCAGGGGGACGGTAGATGACAGCAACACGTAGATGGAGGGGGGAGTAGAGGCGCACGGAGTGAGCCTCAAAGGTATGGAAGGAGAGAGAGGGGGGAGGAGAAATTGGTTGGAACTGACAGGATTTAGCAAGAAGGAGGCCCACCCCACCACCCCGTCCTTCAGGGCGGGGTTGGTGAGAGAAGGAGAGACCCCCACAGGAGAGGGTAGCAGGCGTGACAGAGTCCGAGGGAGTGATCCAAGTTTCAGTAAGGGCAAGGAGCTGGAGGGAGCGAGAGAGGAAAAGATCATGGATATAGGGAGCTTTACTGATAGATGAGCGACAGTTCCAGAGGGAGCAGAAAAATGGTAGTTGATGAGGGGGGAGGCAAGGAATAGGGATAAGATTGGGAGAAGGGGAGCGTCGTGGTAGGCTAGAGACAGGAGGAATAGGGATAAGATTGGGAGAAGGGGAGCATCGAGGAAGGCTAGAGACAGGAGTGGAAGGGGAGCAATGAGAGAAAGTAGCCAAGGGAGCAAAGGATGTATGGGGGAGGTTAGAGAGTGGTGATCGGTTGGGGGGAGGAAGAAGCTGGGAGGAGAAAAGTAGAGGAAGAAAAAGATGGACAGGAAGAGGAGAAGGAGAGGAGGGAAAGAAAAGGCGAGAAAATAGGGCAGACATGTTAGTGAGTAAGATAGGAGGGGGAAGTACAGTAGAAAAGAAATGGAGAAAAGTACCTGTAAGGCGCGCGCCTTTAGGCGCGCGCTTTTCGGCCCGCTGGTCGGTGGAGCTTGGGGCGGCAGGAAGGCCAAGCCCCAGGAGAGTCGTGGTGTCCTCGAGCGATGACAGCCGAGGATGCTGGGAGCGTATGCAGACGAGCTGCAACCTCACCAGTCCTTGGCCCGCTGGTCGGTGGAGCTTGGGGTGGCAGGAAGGCCGAGCCCCAGGAGAGTCATGGTGTCCTCAAGCGATGACAGCCGAGGATGCTGGGAGCATATGCAGACGAGCTGCAACCTCACCAGTTCTAAGCTGTCTTCTTTTTTTGTTGATCTGTGCCTGCAAGGAGATAATTCTTCCCCTGATAATGGCCTTGGCCGCTTCCCAAAGCACTCCTGGGGAGGAAACTGAGTGCTCATTTATTTCGAAGAACTCTTTTAGGTCTTCCCGAATTTGATCTCTATTTTTACCTTCATTTAGGATGAATCTCCTTAACTACCGATTCCGTCTAGTTCTCTCTGTTCTCTTAGGATCCCTAAAGCTGGAGATGATTACATTATGGTCTGAGAGGACAACAGGCAAAATAAAGCATTTACTACATCTTACTAGCTCAATTTTTGAGCACAGTACATGGTCTATGCAGGAGTACATATTATGCACTGTCGAATAAAAGGAATAATCTTTAGCATTCCCATGTATGTGTCTTCAAAGATCTTCCAGCCTCAATGCAAGAAACGTCTTTGCTATCTTCCTTTGCTCAACCTTACTCCCCCCTCCCTTTGAATGATCCAGATCAGACAGGGTAGTGTTTAGATCTCCCTGAACTATAATCCACCCTTTGGCTTCTTCCATCATTTGGGAAGTATATTTTTTTAAAAACTCAATTTTGCCTTCATTTGGGCCATACATGTTGACTAACGATAATTGGAGCTCTCCTATCTTACCAATAACACAAAGAAATCTCCCCTCTTTGTCTTTGATGATTTTTTCATCCTTGAAGTTTATATTTTTATTAATTCAGATTAGAACCCCTGACTTTTTTTTAAGTGAGCAGGAAGAGTACAACTTCCCCACTTTAGGGCTGGACATTCTTATCACATCCTTCCTGAGCATTTGAGTTTCCTGCAGGAAAAAAATGTCTGTACCCTGCTCTGTTATTAAATTCTTAACCCTTTTCCTTTTCTGGGGGGAATTTAGACCCCTAACATTCAGCGAAATTGTTTTAAAAATCACTCATCATCCTTTAATTTGTTTCCTTTTTGTGTCCCATTCAGCCTTTTACCTTTGTTCTCCATCCCCCATTCCCCATATATTACTTCACCCCCTCTCCTGTCATCCTTTGTAACTGATTTTTGTCTGTACACCACCTCTTCTTTTACACACACCATGCTGTACTACCCCGCCCCTCCCCCCCTTCCTTATACCTTACCCCTCTCCTTTGCTGCTCTGCTCAAAGTGCCAAACTTCTGGAGATTTTCTCTTTTCCACTCCTCTCTAAGCCCTTCCTCTCCCCCCCTTATACCTTAGACCCTTTACTGCAAGCCTACTTTTTTTTTTCTGAACCATGGATTATAACATCTTTTCATCAGTCTCAAAATTATCAAACATGCCAAGAACTCTCAGAAACATTAAAAACATTAAGAACATTAAGACCCCCCTTTCTTCACTCTGCACGCCCTTTAACCCCTCGCGGCATCCATTACTTTGTTCCCTTCATGTAGCCCCTGCTTCTGAATCAAGACCCCCCCTCTTCCCCTCTGCAGATATTCTTCCTGGACACCAGCCCCTCCAATCAATATCAAATTAGATATCCCTGTTTAAACATCAAGACCCCCCTCTTCCACACTGCAATTTCTTTCCCCTGCGTAGGTGTTTAGTATCTGGCCAAGCCTCATTGGTCCGTCAGTGGCTGGAAAACCCCTCTTCAATGTTACAGGGTTATTGTTTTTGTCTTGGGGCTCCTAGAGGGATGCACTATATGTGTTATCCCTTCCTGCTCCGGGATGTCTCTCCCCCTCATTCTGTTTCTTCTTTGTTCCTGTTACTTGACCCTGCTGGAAGTGACAGCAGAAAGGTTTTCAAATCTTCAGTGGCATCCAAGACTTTCTTTTTCCCTCTGTATCTTATCATGAGCTATGCTGGAAAGATGATTCTAGGGCTGAGTTTTTTTCTATCATTGTTCCAAAGAATTTATTCCATCGCATCCTTCTTTTAACTGTTTGAGCTGCATAGTCTGGAAGGATTCTGACTGGGTTTTGTTGATAAGTTAGCTTCCTTTTACTCCTTGCAGCCTGCAGCAGTTGCTCTTTGATGTTATAGTTTGAGCTTTGCTATGATGGGGCGGGGGGGCTCAGCATTCCTCTGTCTAGGGCGCCCTACCCTATGAGCTCTATCAATACTTGGGTTATGCAGTTGTTCTTTATCAGGGAAATTTTCCTTGATAAGAGCCCATATTATCTCGTTTACATTTTCACCCCCCTACACTTCCTTTACCCAGTGAAACCTCAGATTCACCCTTCTGGAGTGGTTCTCTAACTCCTCGCATTTTTGCATTAAGAAACCCATTTCCTTTTTTAGTTTATTTATAACTCCATCAGACTTGAGGGTGTGATCCTCCGAGGAGGATATTCTTCCCTCAGCCACCTCTGTTCTCCTTGTCAGGACTTCAAGCTTTTTGTTTCCTTCTTCTATAGCCCCTTTAATTCTCCTCATCTCTCCTAAGAGCTCTTTTCTCATCTGGAGAATCAGGTGCTTCACCGGGGTCTCATTTACTTCTGCCTCTGAATCAGAACTCACTGAATCCTCCTCTCTCTCTTGGGATTTTGGCGCTCTTTTCCTAACAGCCGTGACTGTGCCCCGCTCTGCAGGCTTCTGGGCTTTGCTTCTGCTGCCTGTAGCTTCCTCCGCCTCTCCGGGGCCTTCCCCCTCATCCTTCCTACAAGATCTTTCCAGGGTTCCAGCCAGCAGGGCTTCCTTCCTCACTGGTGTTCTTTCCCCGGCTTGCTCACCAGATTCAGATGCGGCTGAGTCTTCTCCCATCTCGGGATGGTTTGGAGCTCTGTTAAATTCTCCAGCTGCTTTCTCCCACTCCTCAGACCTTGAGGACTCTCTCTTTTGGCAAAATCTCTCCAGGGCATTAGCCTGAGAGATTTTTTGCTTGTTCTTATATTTACCCGGAATCTCTCTTTTTTCCAGGCTTTTTTCTTCCTTTTATACTTTAAAATTTGGCTTGTTTATAGTTGGGGGAAGTGGAGCTCGGGCTTCTCCTGCCTACTCAGCCCGATGCATGCGCGCCACCCTGTCGTGTCTGTTTTTACCTTTAGTGTCCAATCTTGCTGCTCTCTAGCTCAGTGTTACTTTTGTCATTAAGCTTCTTGGGAGAATTTGGCTTGAAGCAACCACTAGTTTTCTTACACTATCATATTCTGACATCTCAGACACATGCTGATTAACAATTAACAAATGCATTAGCAATGTGAAGAGAAAAAAGAGAGGAACTAAACAAATAGTACTTTTTCTTGAATTAAAAATGCCAAGAGTCTCCCTCCAGCTTGCTTATTATAGCGTGCAAATAGCTCCAAAGTCTTGTGGCATAGAATTGGAAATTGTAGCTTAAGACTTTGAGACTTACCATGGGCTTTTCTTATAACCCTTCAGCAGCAAAGCACAAATTGCACTAAGGAGTATGCAAGTGAGCAAATTAATGGATCTCACTGAATATAAGGTTATAGATAGTCTTTTATGCACAGATAATGTCAAAATCAATCCCAAACCTCACTGGAAGCCGATATAAAGAGCACAGTAACTGTGATACATGCTGAGAAGATTTTTCTGAATTCTAGATAAGTATTATCAGAATCAGAATAAGAATCAGATAAGAAGAGAATCAGAATCAGAATCAGAATCAGAAGAGATGAAAGGGAAGAGAAGGACAGGACAGAGGAGAAATAGGAGGGGAAGGGGTTTTGTTTGGGTGCACGAAAGGAGGAAGGGGAAGATGGGTTTCAGTGGGGAACAGGGGAAAGGGGACTCCATGGTTGTCATCTGCTGCAGCTCTCTCTTCTGCCCAGTTTTTGCTAGTAGTTTCTGCAATGTCCACAGGGAGAGTGATGTGAGGCATGGAATCTGACAAGATCTTGCCCTCACTCCAGCAGTTCCTGCCCAGCCCAGGGAGAATCTCTGTTTCAAAGAACAGATGGTCCAACACTGACTTTCCCCGAAGCAGCAGTGTGCAATCAACGTGGAGGGTTTTCTACTGAGACCAGACGCTGCCTGCTGGCAGACTCTGGCAAGTGCCGTTCCTTGTGGAAGGCTCTCAGCATCTCCAAGAGCTCAGCAGTTGGTGCCTTTTTTGATGAAGGAACCCCAGCTGACCCGCTTCCCCCGCTTTGCCACTCTGCCCAGCTGACCCGCTTCCCCCGCTTTGCCACTCTGCCCTGCTGTTGCTGCCTGGATCAGGGTTGGGGGAGCCCCGAGCCCAGCTCCCTGAGGGATCCAGTCAAGAGCCACATCTGCTCATTAGCCCTGTGCACTGGACCACCTGAAACCGGGAGGAGCTGTGCTGCGGGGATAAGATAAAGAGTGTCGGGTTGCTCGGTGGCACCAGAGGCACAGGCCGGGGGCACGTGCCGGGGCATCACACCTAAGGGCTGCGTGCACAAGGGTGCACCCTTGTGCGTGCGATCTTAGGCGCTGGTCGGGCACGGGAGCTCGACATCGACATCCTTCCTAGGTTTGGTTGGAGGCAGAAGCTTGATTTTTGTGCATTGAAGAGGCCCTAAGGCACTCCTTTTTATTTGTACCCTCGATCTTATTTTTGACATTGTTGTAATGCCAAGGAGAGGCAAGAAGGCGGGGGTGACCAACAGGGCCAGGGTCTGGGACAGGCAACTGCAGTTAACGGATTGTTTTGCCACTGTATCAACTCCTTTGGGTGATAAACAAGATGGTGTCCCTCTACCATCTCTGGGTGCACCTTTGGTAGGTGTTGATCTGGGTCGGGACTTCTTGGTTGCCAACAGGAGTTCTTCGATTCCTTCCCGACAGCATGGCTTTGTGGACTTGAAGGGTGAAATTTTCAGCAATGGGTCCAAGCCATCAACTCTACCTAGGCAGGCCCATTTAGACTCCTCATTGCTGATGTGTGCTCAGGCTTTTAAGCAACAAGGAGAGAGGTGGTTAGCTCTGACAGCTAAATCTTGGAGGGGTCTCCCAGCCTTTGTCGGGTCCCCGGGTGCCCTCTATTCAGGATAGGATTTCTTCCTTACAGGTTCAAATTGAGGACATTGAGAACCAGCTCCCAGGCTCTCAAACTATTGATGGAGCAAACTTTCCATTGAGCTCCCAGACAAGTGGGCAGGGGAACCGGGAGCTGCTTGAGGCCTCTGTTAAAAGTTTGTCCCCTACCCTAGGTCAGGCTGGCGAGCTGCAGGAAGTGTTAAACAGAGCCATGATAGGAAAGGGGGGAGTGTATGATACTCCCTCCGGTCTTCCAATTAGCCCAACCACTCCAATTACTCCAATTCTTTCAACCGTTCAAACTGTCTCAAGCTCTATTGTTCGGGGAGCCCAAGAGGATCATGCCTCTTGTTGTCACTTACAGGTAGAAGAGGCAGAGCCCCCCTTCAGTGGAGGATCATCTTATATTTCTACAGGTTCTAAGTTCAATCTGAGAACTAGTGTTCTTGAACCCCAGGTGGTCCAGGAACAGGCCTGTGATAGTTTCCAGCAGGTAGGAGGAGATATGTCATCAATATTGGTACGTTTGGAGGGGTTTGACAGTGACACCAAATTGCTGGCTATTCAGCAGCAGTTATCCTGGGTTTTGGATCATTTGTATAATTTTAGAAGGGACACTAGTGGTGCGGACTTGCAGGGATCAGTACTGGTGGATAATCCAGGTCACCGCCATAATTTAGCTAATACCTCCTTAGTTATTGATTCCAAAGAGGATTGCCAATTTATTCCCATATTTAATGCTCTGGCCTTTACTATTTATCCTTTGTTTGGTTGATTTTCCTCCTGGGGATCGAAGTTTTGGATTTCCCACCACATTTCCGATATATTGGGTAGATCCTTTGCGCCTTCTCAAATTACCCGTTTTTATTTTTTGCCCAATAGGGGTGTTCCATTACGGATTATTGTTTATTTTCATTCAAGAGCAACCATGGATAGGCTACTGTCTAATGTACACCTCTTTTGTCCCTGGGGGGTTTATATGGTGAAAGTTTTTTCTAAGAAGGGAACTGCCCCATTGTTATCACAAGTTTCGTCGATTATTTCACCAACTACCGTGTTGACCACTCTGGGTAATAGTAAATGTAAGCCAGAGATGATACAGCCTCTAAGGAGGCAGGCAGGTGTCTTATTAACCACTTCAGAGGCTAATAAGTTTGGAACCTCAATCCAGAACGAAGCTTTGGCTACCACAGTCACTCCACCATTGAATGGAAGTCCAACAGTTACTGTGGATTTGTCTCCTTCCAAATTGCTATCTCCTCTTCCTAGGCTCCATCTGCAGGACGCTCCTTGTAAGTCTCTTCCTAAAATGTCTCATCTTTCTCCTAGGGCCAATGATGGGGATGGCCTGGATAAGATCTCCCTTTTAGTGCCAGCAGTACAGGATCACCCTAGGACTTTAAATGCTGGTTTGATATTATCTAGGGTACCTGTAGATTTATCTATAAATGCTTTTTCACCCATTTCCCAACAGGCCCAGCTCCAATGTCCAATAGTGCCAAGTCCTGGTTTGGTAAATCACATTCCAGGGAAAAAGTGGGGATTTCCGCTTAAGGGGGCCTCAATCTTAGAAGAATTAATTGCAGTTGATGTCCCATGTAGATCTTATGTTTCAGGTTTAATGGGTTGATTTTAATCTGATATTCCATTTACAGTATGCTATACTGACTGTGCTTCAGTGAGGAAGTTGTATTACCCCTTATTTGTTAGCTTTATCTACTTTTATAACTTATTTTTATGACAGTATGATTTTGATGTATATGCATATGTATGTTGTTTGTTTAAAGCAATGGTCTATGGCTAAGCTAATAAACTTATGATGATGACAAGATCTTGGAGAAATTGGAGGGGCAAAGAAAATTTTTTTGTGCTGTTTGAATTTGAGACAGATTTTTTAATTGTGTCCACTTAAAATTGACCTCCTTCTGAAGTACAGGTACCATGGCTGCTATCATTGTGAGGCCTCAAGACGTACAGGGACTTTGTAACCAGAGGGGAGCTCTCCCAGGGCCCACAGGCGCAGGAGAGCACACAGAGGAATTAGCAGCCCCCCGATCATGACCTTCGCCCCTTGTTTATTGGGGGTCTACGCTACGTGGATACCCCAAGAGGCGTCCCACCCTTGGCCTCCAACCTCTCCTTATAGCCAAGGCCTGCCCCACCAAGTAGCATCTGTGCCAGGCTTACAGCCCTGCGGGGTCCCTTAACCAGTCCTAAATCGGGTGTCCGTCCTAGGGAGGTCTAGTTCCATGGTCAGAGTCCCTCCGCAGGTCCCTGATAGGTCCCTTCTTTCTGACCTGCTCCATCTGTGGGTCCTCTGAGGAAGGTGGCTCCCGGCCGGGTCCCGGGATGTCTGATTTGGGAGTCTCCAGTCCGGAGGGGAAGCGAGCTCTGGCATGCAGCTCCTTCCCCTAGCTTTCCCCTTCCCTAACTGAGCTTGAGGCCTTTATAGGCCTTGAGCACGCTCAGTGTCACCCGGACTTACTGAGCATGCTCCTCAACCTACTTCCTGTTTGCCTAGGCCTTGTAATAGAGGTGCTACCTGGCCAGGTCCTACTGAACATGCTCCACAACCTACTTCCTGTTTGACTAGGCCTTGTAATAGAGGTGCTACATGCCCAGGTCCTACTGAGCATGCTCCAGGACTTAGACTCCAGAAGCTTCCTGGGGTCTAAGTCGGCATGCTCCACCCTGCAGCATTTTAACCTAGGCCCTGTACTCAAGGTGCTTCCTGGCCAGGGGATGACACCCTATTACAGACTTCACGACTTCCATCATGAAGCTTGACATAACACCACAGAGATCGGAAGTCCCTCCAAGTCTGGAGGTGGAGTCGTGAAGATGTTGCATTATGATTCTGTGCTGATGTGTAGAAGAGGTCAGTCCCACAGTTGCCAATGCCTGCTGGTGTTACGAAGGTGCCTTCCTCCAGATGTAATGTGTCCTCAGACTTTAGTCAGGCTCTAGCACATGACTCGACTAAGACCTGAGGAAAAACTGTGTCTGCATGGAGATAAAGTGGTTGGAGGGTCAGTTCCTGGAGGAGAGCGTTCCACCATCCCAATGCCCTCTGTACCTCTTCTTGGTGGTATTGACGGTCCGAGTTTTGCTTTGAGCCAATGTGGGCTGGATGATGAACAGACTTGCTCCTTGTGATTGTGAGGGAAATGGGGTGTCCCCACTGTCCTGTGCATGTGCCACTTGCTCCACTCCTGTTGTTAACTGATGCAACTCCTGGCCACTTGGTCCAGTTCTGTTGGACCAAGTGGCTGGGAGTTCCCAGGGCTAACAATAGGATGGGAAAGACTGAGGCTGACTTGGCCCTGGGCAGCGCTTAACCCAAGAGCTACATAGCATATGAGTCCAATTCTTGTAGCTGTTGGGTTATAGAATGACTTTCTGTCACTGCCTTTTCCTAATCGATCCTATCTGTGTTGTGGAATAGAAAAAAAACCATGTTGCCATTGACCACCTTTAACCTGGCCTCCCCCAACCAGACCCCATTGCGTCTGTAACCCAGCATGAAAAAAGTAGATCACTTTGCCATCACCTACCTTTATCCTGAACCAACAAATCCGCGATTTTCATGCCCTCCTTGGCCACCTGTAGTCTTCCGAAGGTGTAGGCTTCGGGACACAAGCCTTCTTACAGACTTGGAGAACTGGGAGGACTGAGTTAGCTCCCAGTCCTGTGACAAGCCAAATCAGAAGAGATGAAAGGGAAGAGAAGAAAAGGACATAGGAGAAATAGGAGGGGAAAGGCTTTTGTTTGAGTGCACGAGAGGAGGAAGGGGAAGATGAGTTTCAGTGGGGGACAGGGGAAAGGGAACTCCATGGTTGTTGTCTGCTGCAGTTCTCTCTTCTGCCTGGCTTTCTCTAGTAGTTTCTGCAATGTCCACAGGGAGAGCGATGCGAGGCATGGAATCCGACAAGATCTTGTAGGGCAAAAGAAAACAAAACCAGGAAGTTAGGTGTTACTGCTGCTGAGATGTTTGAATTTCATTCTGGACACAGAGAATGAAGATCTAATTATTTAGCCCCTTTTTGGATCTGTCCCCAAAGAGGAGGTTCCAGACCCTCCCAATCTCCATGCCATCACTTACCTAATGTTATCTGACCGAAGCACTCTTCGGTCTTTGTTTCATGATCTCTTCTGGACTGCCTGTAGTTTTCCGTGGTCTAGGCTCCAGACACAGAGGGGTCAAATGACCTCAGAGGCTCAGCAGAAACATGCACTAAAGTAAAAAAACAAACAAAAACAATGCATCTTGAAACACACTGATGTGTGTGTGTGTGTGTGTGTGTGTGTGTGTGTGGCTGGCAGTAAAATATTGCATTCTTCTGTTGCCGTTGAGGTCCAGGACCATCATTGTGACCATTCCATGTCACTATGGTTGACATCTTCCCTTCAGTTCTGGAGGCCTCCAAGTGCAGTGGGATATCAAGCCACCGTAGGCCAGCTGAACTCTCACAGTGTCTGGAGGTGCATTAGGGAAGGAAGATATTGCAGTCCATTGCAGATGAGGTCCCACAGATGAGATTCTGAAGGCTTCTAGACAGACACAGAAGGACTGCAGTCTGATCTATTATTTTTTATTGCAGAATATATGGGCCTTCAGTCCCATCATGTCTGGAGGTGCAGTGGTGGTGGGGACACATCAGATGGATGAGGGAGGCCGGACTAGAATTTAGGTGGGAGAGGCGGAGTGAGGTTGTGGGCCTGCCTCCACCCCAAGGAAGATGTTCCGCCCTCCAAATGCCCTCTGCACCTCTTCCTGGCGGTGGGGGCAGGCAACATTTTTCACATTTCTGTGATGTGTGTGTAACTGCAGATGGGAGGGGGGCCCATTCCACTCAAGTGTGTCCGTACATATAGAAGTGTGGATGGGTTGGAAAAGGCCACGGCCAATGACCTGGTTGGGGCGCTCCACTCTATGCATGGGAGGGGGGCTGGGGTTTCTCATGGGCCTGCCCCCACCCCCAGGAAGAGGTTATGCCCTCCCATTGCCCTCTGCACCTCTTCCTGGTGGTGGGGGTGGGCAATGTATTGCACATTTCTGTCATGTGTGCATATGGAAGGGGGGCTGCTGGGGTGGAAGAGGGCCCTGCTGGGGCACTCCATTCCACTCAGGTGTGGAAATGGAAAGGGCCCTACTGGGGTGTTACACTCCAGTGCGTGTATATGGAATGGGAGGCTGATGGGGTGGAAAGGGCCCTGCTGGGGCACTACACTCTAGTGTGTGTATATGGGATGGGGGGCTGATGTGCTGGAAAGGGCCCTGCTGGGGTGCTCCATTCCACTGAGGCGTGGCAATGGAAAGGGCCCTGCCTGTCTCTTATACACATCTAGATGTGTATAAGAGACAGGGAAAGGGCCCTGCTGGGGTGCTCCATTCCACTGAGGCGTGGCAATGGAAAGGGCCCTGCTGGGGCACTACACTCTAGTGTGTGTATATGGGATGGGGGGCTGATGTGCTGGAAAGGGCCCTGCTGGGGTGCTCCATTCCACTGAGGCGTGGCAATGGAAAGGGCCCTGCTGGGGGCTCCACTCCAGTGTGTTTATATGGGATGTGGGGGGCTGATGGGGTGGAAAAGGCCCTGCTGGGGCACTACATTACAGTGTGTGCCGCTCCTCCCAAGAGTCTGTGATGGAAACCCCTAGCCTCCCCTGAACCCCACTCTTCTACTCACACTCAGGGCCCCCTCCTTCACCCTCCTGTGCTCCTCCAAGGAGGATGGGGTGGTGGTGAGTCACCCTGATCCTCCTGATCCCCACCCTCCTCCTCACAGACAAAGCCCCCAGAAACCTGGATGGTGTGTGAGGAGGAGGGTGGGGATCGGGAGGCTCAGGGTGACTCACCATCACCCCATCCTCCTTGGAGGAATGCAAGAGGGTGAAGGAGGGTGTGTGGGTGTGGGTGTGCGCGTGCGAATGCGCATGCACTGTGCACCCCATGCACCCCACAGGAATATGATGGGGTTCAAAGAGTGGAACCCCAGTGGGCTCTGATACAGCTCCTAAAAGAGCTCTGAATAATATTGAAAAAGTGTCTCCTTGCTCTTCCTGGTGGAATGGGATTGAAGGAGGGAATAAAAATTCAGTCCTTGGTGGCTGGCAGACACCAAAGTGGCGGATGAATAAGAGATTAATATCTGTGATAAAAATATATATTTTAATGGAAAGGAAGTAGTACTTCTCTACTACCTTTTCCTGGTGGAGTGGTTGGACTGGGAATGTTGCCATGCTGCGGTTTAAGCACAAACCAAGGGCCACTGCTGTAAGCTCGTCAATGCCACCAATTACCAATTTGCTGGCGGATGGATTTTCCTGCATCTTGTCAGTAGGGATGTGTGAACAGAATGCGGTTTGGATGTTCGGACGATCGGTAATTCGGTTCAAAACCTGAGTTCGGGTTCGGTTGTTTGGATCGGCAGAGTTCGGTTCGACAGAGTTCGGTTCGACTGAACTTGACCGAACATTCAAAAATAGCGCTATCTATACCGATAATGATACCAAATTAGAAGATTTTTTCATTATCGGTATCATTTGGGCAGAAACAACCCCTGGTCTCCACCCCTGGTGCCAGGAAGTCTGCTCCTCAGCTGCCTCCCCCTGCCAGTCACGTTTTTCCCACCCAAAGTCATGTTTTTCCCACCCCTGAACTCATTCAAACTCATCCGAACATGACCCAACTGTTCGGCCATTTTTGAGTTCCGTTCAGACATTCGGTTCAGATGTCTGAACGACTGAGTTCGGTCTGAACTCTGAACATCCAAACCGCATTTGCACATCCCTACTTGTCAGAATGGACACAGGTGCAGGGGAGTGAAGGTAGCAGGAGATGATATCCAGGGGCTGGGAAATCAGACATCATCAGGACCCACATCAAGGGTATCACCCTCCATGAACCCAAGAAGGGGAAGGTTGGTCTTGAGAAAGACCAACTGTTCCACAGTCTTCGGGTCAATCTTGGAACGATGTGGGCTGATGCTGTCTCCAGTCACACTGAATACCCGCTCCAATGATACGCTCGTTGGAGGACACGAGATGTACCGCAATGCTACCTTTGTAAACGGGGGCCACACCTGCATTTTCTGAAACCAATAGGCTAAGGGGTCGGTGTCAACAGGGCAGGTGGGCTCAGCAAGATATTGAGATACAAATGTGCTTACCATATCCTGTTGTTCCGCAGCACCACCGTCATCTGCATTCTCCTCCGCCAGGTCCGTCATCCCAGAAAACCATAAGGTGGATCAGCACACACTTGCAACTCCCGTAGAAACAGTAGTTGCCCATTGCAGCAGGGGCACCTGCACTGGGAAATACTGTCGCACCTCATCAATGAGCTTGACCCTGTAGATTTTGAAGTATTCGATGTAGGAGGTCATGTTCTTCTTGACCCATGGGTCAAGTACTGCGGCTAGGAAATGTGGCCGACTCACTTTCAAGGTGTAGAAATGCCGATTCAGCTCCTCTACCAATTTCCTCACCAGCGCCCTCACAGACCCATGCAGGTTGCGAGAGAGCATGTCTCACAAACATCGAAGCAGGATCATGAAAAGTGGCATCACCTGGCTCAGAGTGGCAACCTCTGCACTAAGCTCGCAAGTGGCTTGGTGAAACAGCTCCAGAACCTGCATCAGCTACTTCACCACTGTCCAGTACTTCCTGGTCAGTGGTGTTGCTCCAAAGCTCTGCAACAAGCAAAGGGCATGCAGCACCTCCTTCTGCTCCAGGAGACGTTCCAGCATCAAAATGTGGAGTTCCACCTTGTGGCCACATCCTGTAACAGCCGGTGAAGCAGTGAAGCTAACTCCTCCTGCTGACTGAAACACAGCACCCGGCTGACTGAAACTGACCAATAGAAGAATCCAGAAATCTTCCTGGCAGTTTCAAGGAGTGCCTCAAAGCCCTTGGTTCCACTCAAGGCAACCTGAACTACAAGGTTCAAGAGTTGCAGGCCACAGTGAACATGAATATAGCCACCATGATTAATGGCTGCAATCATGTTATTGGCATTATCAGTTACAAAGTAACCAACCTCGACACTTGAACCTTGGCAGTGGACCCACCCATCCAGTATGCCGTTCACCACATCAAGTATATTGTCCGCCATGTGCTGGCTGTCAAGCACCTGGGCATGCAACAACACCCACCAATGCTTTCCAGGTGACACTGCTCCCCCAGCGTTGCTGCTGCTGCCCACTGCTGCGCCGGTGACAAGGACTGGTGCCATCTGCCACCAGTGTGTGTTCAGTGACAAATGACAGAGAAAGACTGCTCCAAATATCCCTAATAAGAGGTGATTTTTGAAAAAATAACAATAGAACATCCTCCCCCTCCTTCTTCCCTTTCTGCTCAGGATCTTGCCTCCTTCTTCATCTCCAAGATAGACAAGATCCTCCTCGACATCGCTTCCCACTCCTCTCTTCCCACTCCCGCTCCTCTGCCTCCTCCCCCTCCTTCTCTCATGTCCTCCTTCTCCCATGCCTCCCTTAAGGAAATCTCCTCTCTGCTCGCCTCCTCCAACCCTTCCACTTTCCCCCTTGATCCCATTCCTTCCCGCCTCCTCACCTCCATTACTCCCACTGTCGCCCCTTCCTTCCTGCACATCATCAACCTCTCCCTCTCTACTGGCTCTTTCCCTTCTGCCTTCAAACATGCCAC
>QEPC01000889.1:890308-900433 GCA_003113815.1 Sphenodon punctatus
AACTGCTTCTAAAATCGGATTCCTTTATCCAATTGTTTTGATATTTGGTGCACATAATGAGTTCTATTGAAGGTAGAGGCACCCCAAATTTCAGCCACATAGCTTAAAAAACAAAAAAGTTACAGCCGATAATGTGTTTTCCATTGAAACCAATGGAAATTCAATTCCGAACTCAACGAACGCATCCGAACCGAACGTTCGAATTCGAGTTCGGTTCGACCGTTCGGTTCGGTTGACCGAACTATTCGAGTTCGCTCCGAACTCCGAACTTCCGAACCGCGTTCGCCCATCCCTACTAATAAATGGGCAGGTGGATACCCACTGGGTGTGGGCTACCATCTTGTTTGTTAACATCTAGAGATCATCAGACTTCTGCACACGATTCCTGGCCTGGAAAACATCTCCTTATGGCAAATGATAGAGAGACACAGCTGACTATAGACAGAGATTATTTTCTGTAAGTTTTGTCCCCCTTATTGTTTCCTTTTTCCTGGAAAGGTTGCTCTCTGAACAGAGGGAAATGAATGGCTGAGGAAAACAACATTCAATTCAATAGCTTTCCTCTGTTTTTCTGTAGCATGATTTTTTTATACATGCCATCAAATGCTTAGTGAATACTCGAAACAGCAATATGCAGAACTCTATTTATTTTCTTAAATTAGAAAATCCAAAATTACTTTACCCATGAGCATTCTTTACATGTGTATCAAATCTCCTTCATGACATGGACTCATTAAAACTAATATGATTCTGTATGCACATTAGTGATGAAGGAAAGGACAGTGATCAATGCAGCTCTCTGATGTCAGAGTGGCTAAATTCAGCACATGGTGGGAAGGGCGATATAGTCTAACAGCAGAGATGGGAGGCAAGAAGAATTCTTGGCAGTTGAGTGTGACCTTCATTGGAGGATAGACATTTGACAGGAAACCAGTAGTTGTGGTGGAAAGCTAGGTTTGCTTTTTTGGGGTGAATGCCACTTAGGTCCAGGTAAACTGGGTTTGGGAAGGATATAAATGTAACTTGCTCTACAGCCCAGTTTCCCTTGATTTTATCTTGGGCTTAGATTAATCATAAATTAAGAGCTCAGCCTATGTAAGCAGCATAATATAAAACCCCAAATGTATTGTCTTCTTTAATTCAGACAATGGCCCTTCCTTCCTTTGTCCCATAGTGCCCAGTAGTTGTGCACCACTCTTTATTTTGCTCTGTCTTGCACTTGGCACACAGTAGGCCCCTTCCATTCTGCTCTACTCTATCATCAATCCACTTCCTGGAGAGTTTGCCTATTGGCTTACTGCCCTCTACCAACCAAAGAGCACAGTCCTTAGCAAACTATTGTCCTTCATCTGACAGATATGCCCAACAAACTGAAACTTCCTCCTTATTATCACGTCAACTGCTGTTCCTTTTGCACCAATCTTTTTTCTGACAGTCTCATTTCTAACATGATCCTGCCAACTTACTGCAAGCAACCATCTATAACATTTCATTTCAAAGGCCATCTTTTTCTGTTGGTCTTCTTAAGGATCCAGGCCCCTGACACATAAAGCAGGATTGAAAATACTCAGACAATGGTAGGGCTCAAGAATTGAATGTCTGTTTTCTTTGCAGATGCTGGGATAGAAGACAGCTTTGTTATTTCTCTTATATTCTAGACATCGTGTTCAGCATTGTACCACCTACAAACACACCACCCATGACACCTATGGTTTTGATACCAATCCTACTGAGATTCCAGGCTGTACAAAAGCATGAGCCTTTGGTCAATAGACAAAGATAATAGCAGTTAGTGAAGAGGACTTTTTTTCTGGAATTCCCTTCTCATACCCACTCTGGGTCCTTGTTATGTAACAGCCCAATCCTCAAAGCATTCCCTCAGTGCAAGGATCAGGATCTCATCAGCCATAATTGATGTAATGTACTGGTGCAAAGTGAAGCTTCTATTGATTGGAGATGGGCAAACAGAACCGAGTTCCAGAAATTCGGTTCGGTTCGAAAATTGAGTTCGGTTCAGAAGTTTGGTTCGGTCGACCGAACTGGTTGAGTTCGGTCGACCAAACTGGTTGAGTTCGATCCGAACTCCAAACTTCCGAACCGCGTTCGCCCATCCCTACTATTGACTGACTTTTCTATTTGAATCCCAAACTGGGATGGGGGGGAAATATCATCAGACTCTTGTTATTTAAGAAAATACAGTTGCAACAGTAGTGTATGGGCAGAATCACCATTAATGTCATGCCTATAGTTTTCCAGGCCCAATTCAAGGTGTTTGTGCTAACCTATAAAGCCCTACACAGTCTTAGCCCTACCTACCTGCAGGACCACCGCTCTCCCCATGCTCTGGATCGGTTCCTGCAGTCCACTGGGGGTGCCCTTCTTGAAGTTCCCTGGGGGTCAACCATGGAAAGGGCATTCACAGTGACTGTGTCGAACTCCCTTCCAGAGGAGGTTCATGTGGCCCCAGACTTTGCCTCCTTTCGATGAATGTGTAAGACCTGGCTGTTCCACCAGGCTTTTGGTGAGGGAGATGGGTGAAGGATGGGGGAGATTTTTGTATTTCTGTTTTCTTTAACATCACCTGTATGGGTTGTTTTATGCTCTTGTTTTATTTGGATTGTTATATTTATTGGTGTGTTTTATATTCATATTTCTATTTCTATTTAATTTATGATTGTTAGCTGCCCCAAGATGCTTCGGCAGGAAGAGCAGGATATAAATTATGTTAAATAAATAAATAAATATATGGAGTAATCATCCCTTTTAGACAAAAATAAACATTATTTAGTATTTATGAAGAGCCAAAAAATATTTGGCACTAAACAATCAGTACTTACTTAGACAATAGACACGAACCCCTGCCCCAAGAGGGAACACAGGGAAAGAGAAGGATGCGTTCAAAAAACTGAGAAGTCACAGATGCACATGCTTAGCTTAGTTGCAGGGGCAAAAGAGACTATGAATGACAGGACAACAGAGGGAACACCAGTGATCATTCTGTGGGAATGGGGAGCCAGAGAAAGCCTGATGGAAGAGGTTTGTTTTCAGATGGGATTTCAAAGTAGAGAGGGAGGGAGCAGAGTGAACGCGTTCATGGATAAAGTTCCAGACATTAGATGCAACCTGGCAGGTGTGAAGGTGCCCTTGATGACTGTTTGGAAGTTGCAGATGTTTCAGAATGCAGCAGCCCGGCTCCTTTCAGGGATGGGTCTCTGGGAGCATATAACGCTGGTGCTCCAGTGCCTGGCTATCGATAGCTTTCCAGGCACAATTCAATGTGCTAGTTTTGATCCTTAAAGCCCTAAATGGCCCAGGCCCCATATAAGCTGAAAGACTGGACTGTCTACCATGCTCCATAATGGCCCCTGCGGTCGACCGGGGGCACTCTCCTGTGGGTTCCACCTGTTTCTCTAGTTCATACAATGGGGGCCCAAAGGAGGGTGTTCTCAGCTGCTTCCTCAAAACTGGAAATTCCTCCTGCTTGAGGTCTGTTTGAGTCTGAGCCTGGGCATTTTTCAAGGTGATGCAATTTATTTATTTATTTTAAAGAATTTTGGGGCAGGGATAGGGATTAGGTGCGAGGTGTTGATGGGTTGGGGTTGGGGTGGGTGTTTTTTACCCCCCTCAAATTGTATTTCAATGTTTTAATTTTGTTTTATATCTTTGTAGGCTGACCTGAGCCTTTGGGGAAGGGTGGGGTCAAATGCTAATAAATAAGTAAAAATAAATAAAGACAGTTGAGGGAGTGGGGGTCTCTGGGGTAGGTGAGGGAGGTGGCAAAGGAGGAATGAAGCTCCAGGTGGGAAGGCAGTGGGGAAACATAGTGAAGAAAAATAGAGAGGAGCAAGACTATAAAATGAGCCCTGAAAATGAAGACAAGGAGCTGTTGCTGGATGTGAAGTGCAAGAGGGAACCAGTGTAGGGAGCAGAAGGCATTTAATATGATCAAAAATAGTTGCCTAGGTGGATGAACTTGGAGTGGAGTGTTTAACAGAAGTGAGAGAGTCAACGTGAGAGCAGGGCATGACTGGGTTTTTTTGGTATTTTTTTTAAGGGCTGGATTTCAGCAAGACCATGCAGAGAGAAATGATAGGTGAGGACTTCGCAACAGAATTTGAGGTGCAAAGAATAGGGAGGAGTCAAAAATGAATACCAGGCTTTGTTCTGGAAGCTTAGGTGACTGCTACTGGGGGTACAAGACTACAGACTGGGCAGGGAGATGGGCTTGAACAGGGGTTTCATGGGGTTATATAGGATCTGGGGGAATATGTGACCCCCTTCCCCCCAGAAGTCACCTATGGCTGGAAAGCAGGCTGGACTGTGACACCATCAATGGATAGGGATGGGCGAACAGATCGCAGTTCGGGTTCGGCCGTTCGTTTCGGCTGCATTCGGTTCATCCGTTTGGTTCGTCCATTTGGTTCGGCTGCGTTCGGTTCGTCCGTTTGGTTCGTCCGTTCGGTTAGTTCTCCGGGTTTGGGTTTGGCCGTTTGGTTCAGCCGTTCGGTTCGGCTGCTCAGTTCGGCCATTTGGTAGTTCAGTTCGGCTGTTCGGGAAATGTTATGGGTGTTTTTTTTGTTTTTTATATTTTTTTTGTTTTTTATTGGGTGTTATATGGTTTTCTTTTGTTTTTTATTTGTTTTTTTTTGTTTTTATATGGGGTTTATTTATTTATTTATTTATTTTGTTTAATATTATATCTATCTATCTACACTAAATCTAACTGCTATTAACTATTCTAAATGCTATGAACTAAATGGATTATCTAATATGTACACAGACCTACTCCTACAAACACTAAAACTAAATCACTAACGCTATCTCTATCACTAAGCTAGCTCCTACAACTACTATCCCTAACCTATCTATCTATTTCTCTATATCTATATCTCTCTATCTGTCTCTATATGGGATGGGGGGGGAATCACAAACACAAGGTTTCAGTTTAAGGTTTAAGTTTCATTTCAATACAAAACTGTAATGAAACTTAAAGCAATCTAAAAGTCCTACTCAGCGCCTGCTGTTCAGAAACAGTGACTAGCTCGGAAGGTTTTGGGAAGGGGGGAGGCAGATAGTTTCATTTCTTGCAAGCCTCTCCACCCCTGGTGCCTTGAAGTCTGCTCCTCAGTGACTAGTACTACCCCTCCCTGTCACCTTACAGTGAACCTTTTTTTACCACCCGAACTCACCCGAACTCACCCGAATGTGATCCGAACTGACCGAACTGTTCGGCCATTTTGCCGTTCGGTGTTCTGTTCTGTTCGGTATGTTCATGTTCGAGTTCATGTTCACGTTCGTTGTTTGAACAGGCCGAGTTTGGGCCGAACTCCGAACTTCCGAACCGCGTTCGCCCATCCCTATCAATGGAAACAGAGGGGAAAGAGGGAGAGGAAGGTTTAAGGGAAGGTGAGGAGTTCAGTCTTGGACTTATTAAACTTGAGTTCATAGTGGGACATCCCAAGTCTCCTTTTAGTGCATCAATTTACAAACAACTCAAATATACATAGTCTCTTCTTAATTCTCTACAACGTTCTTGTCCCCTTTATCTTGACTAGCACACCATCAGGCTCTTTCAGCCTGGCCAGGAAGGTCAGCCTTTTAAAGATGCTTTCCCAGCCAGTCAAACTGCTTCCTTTCATCACTCCCAGAAAGCAGGGATGTGAAAATTGGTTTAGTTATTTCTGTTACAAAAATTATTTTTGCCCACATTAATTTTGGTAACAGAGGTAGCATTGGATCTGAAAGCAAGCAAAATTCGTTTGAGCACATTTGTTTTGATCCCCACACCCTTTGAACTCTATGCACTGCTAGAAGGCTGCAAAGCACTCAGATCAGAGGGGGAGCAATCACAAGACATATAGAGGGTTCCAGAATGCGCATTCCCAAACTCTCACGCTAAAGACATGGATTAACTTCAAAATCCCTTCGGTTTGTTTGGATTTTGGGTGGGGTTGCAGGGGAGGATGGGGGTTTGAGGGGAGAGTGTTTTTTGTATGAATTTTGTTTTTAACTGGGGTTTTGGGGGGGAGGGGGATTCTGAGCCTCCATGAGCCTTGTGGGAAGGGTGGCACAGAAATTTAAATAAATAAATGCCACTTGCACAAGATTGTATTTGCACCAATTGCCTTTTTGAAATTCACATGCTCCAATGAATTGAGTCTAGTTGAATTGAAACCAGTTGAAAGTTCCAGTTGCCATTTTGAAAGCTTTCACGTGTTTCAACAAATTGAATCCAACTGAATTGAATCCAACTGGATGTTCCGATTTCAATTTAGAAAGTATTCACATGTTACAATGAATTGAAACCAATTGCATGCTCTAATTGCCATTTACTACAATTGCCATTGCCAAAATGGGGCTTTACAGGTACTACATGACTCTTTGTTCACATGCAAGGGTAGGGGGACATGTGAACAGCACTTGCGCATAGTCTAAAGAGTCCTTGTAAACTTGGGAAATTGCTGTAACCTGAGAATTTCGTGCATGTCTAAAAACGTCTTTAGAGAAACAAAGTCTTCAAAAAACTTTGGAATTTGGCAAAGATTACGGACGGTATTCGGCTTGAAAAGTCTGAATTCCTAAGTTCAGAGGACCAAGGCCATTATTCTGAAAGTTTTTGAAAAAGTTGCATACGTGAGGGTCTGGTGGACAATTGGGCTTCTTCTGGAAATGAAACTCAATGCCATATTTAGTAGGAGGGGGTATGGGAGGGGGTCAGTTGAGTGATGGTAAGCCGGATGGTAAGTTTTGACTGGTTGGCAGGATAAAATAAGTGTGTCTACAGCCATTTTGTCCATTCTCTATCTCTTTGGTGAATTTAACTGTGTGCTACAGTGCTGCTGGATCTGTAAGTAATCAGCGGATGGAGGGAGGTGCTTGTCCTGTTCTGTCCTGGTATGGTTTGGCCTGTCCTGTCCATAGGTCCAAGTCTGGGGGATGGGGGTTACCTTTACCTTTACCATGCCATGCAGGGTTTTTTTGTGTTTTTTATTTTTAATTTTTAAATAATTGGGTGTCACTTTGCTTCTAGTTCTGTCTGCTGCTTGGTTGGCACTTGGCACTATGAGGCCAGCGAGATCTCTCTGCCTCGATCTACTTCCCCTTGCCTGGTCTGTTCAAGTTACCAGTGCTACAGTACCAATGCCATTCCAAGAGGGTGCCCGGGGGGGCGGGAGGAGGGAGGAGAATGTCTGGTTTCTTAATGTTATGACCACTGGGACCTGAGTTTATTATTATTATTTATTATTATAAACATTTATATAGCACCAGTCGTGTGGCCTGGTGCTGTACAGAACATAGAAATAGACGCGGTCCCTGCCTGTGGCTTACAATCTAAAAGACAAAGGGGGGGAGACAGGGAGAGGGGACAGTGGGAGAGACAGGGGAGAAGACAAACAAACATTCAAGTGGACGCGGAGTCTCAGGTGCGTATGCTTGGCTTGGTTACAAAGAGGTTGGTGGCAGCAGTCTGCAGAGGAGGGCAGACAGTAAGTGTACGGGGAAAGACTAGCAGGCATTGGGAAAGGCAGCAAGGAAAAGATGGGTCTTGAGGAGGGATTTGAAGGAGCGGAGGGAGGAGGCGAGGCGGACGTCGGCAGGGAGGGAGTTCCAGGCATGCGGGGCAGCGAGGGAGAAGGGACGAAGGCGGTTGGGCGAGCAGGAGAAGCGAGGGAGAGCGAGGGAGGGGACAGCGGAAGAGCGGAGAGCGCGCGCAGGAGCGCGTAGGGCGATTAGGTCCGAGAGGTAAGGGGGAGCTTGGTCATGGAGCGATTTGAACGTGAAAACCAGGAGTTTGAACAGGATACGTTCCGGAAGGGGGAGCCAGTGAAGGGAGAGGAGGAGAGGCGTCACATGGTCGAAGCGACGGGCAGAGTGAATGACCTTGGCGGCAGAGTTTTGGATCGCCACAAGGGGGGACAGGTGGGAGCGAGGGAGGCCAGCAAGGAGGAGGTTGCAGTAGTCGAGGCGAGAGATAACCATGGCATGAACAAGGATTTTGGCCGAGGAGATAGATAGAAAGGGGCGGATGCGGGCAATGTTGAGGAGAGCGAATCGGCAGGATTTGGCCACAGAGTCAATGTAAGGTTTAAAAGAGAGGTGCGTGTCAAAGATGAAGCCCAAGCTATGGGCTTGGAGAACAGGATGGATGGTGACCCCATCGATGCAGATGGTCAGGTTAGAGGGAGAGGAAGGGGAGGGAGGGAAAATGAGGAGTTCGGTCTTGGCCATGTTGAGCTTGAGTTGACGTCAGGATATCCAGGCGGAGATATCAGAGAGGCAGTTGACGAGGCATGAGTGGACAGACAAGGAGAGAGAGGGGGTAGAAAGATAGAGTTGGGTGTCATCAGCGTAGAGATGGTATTGGAATCCATGGGAGGCAATAATTTTGCCAAGGGACAGGGTGTAAATAGAGAAGTGGAGAGGGCCAAGGACAGAACCTTGGGGAACCCCAACCAAAAGGGGGAGGGAGGGGGAGGTCGACCCAGGGAGGGAGACATTAAAGGAGCGGTCAGAGAGGTAGGAGGAGAACCAGTGAAGGACAGAGCTGCGGAAGACCAAAGAGTAAAGCGAGTTTGCTGGCTTTTGGTAGGATTTATTTCTCCATGCGATTGCAGACTGTTTTGCACAGTTGCTGTATTCTTCTTGAGTGAAAGTCCCTTGCTAGTGTTGCATTTTTGTGCACTGAAACTTGCATAGCGAGCTGCCACACTTGGTTTCACTCAGGGTCACACATAGCCCCGAACTGCTTGCAGGAGGGGCAGGGTATAAATGTATTAAAATAAATAAATAAATAAATAAATAAATAGTGGATAAAAATATGTCATCCTGTTGCATTGAGGGGCCAAAGTGCCTTTTCAGTTCCACCTGCAATCTTGTAAGCCAGGGTAACCACCTCTGTTACAATTTGGTTCTCACCCCTCATCCTGCTGCTGCAGAAAACCTGCCATTTTTTAAAGCAGCAGGTGAATGAGGGGATCATCTGACAGAGGGTGGCATGGAGACATTACAAGTAGTCTGCAAGAGGAAATTTTGATTCAGTTCTGCTTTTCATTCTAATTCCAAATTTCCAGATTTAAATATGTATCTGTATTCATATTGAAATAAATTAAAAACCTTTTAAAATTTAAAAATAAAAATCCCTCCTACTCCCCCAAAATCAATGTGCATGTGAAAAATGGCAACTGGACCATTCTGTGCAGGAATATACTCTACCAAAATGGTGGCAGCAGAGTCACAGCCATTTTGGAAAAGGGAAGCAGATTGTGTATGCAAAATGACAGCTGTACATAACTAGGTGCCCTTTTCCAAAATGCCAATTATGCTGCCACTGCCATTTTTAATGGGTGTGCATTTTATTTTTATGCTTTTTATGGATTTTAAACAGAACTGTAATTGGCATGTTTGGCACAATTTCCATTCGGTACAGACTGATCTGTAATAGATTAATCTGAATCTGTAGGACCACCCCTAGAGGCATCTTTGAACAGCTTGAGCATGCACACCACCTGTGCCGTTGCTGTCCACTGTGCCTGGGCTACTGCTGTGCCCACCCCTGTGTCCACCACATGCAGTATTTTCTTCTGCTTCACCAGCTGCTCCATCACATCAAAGGTGGAGATCCATCTGGTGGCCACATGCAGCCTTTGACAAGTTTTTATGTGGCCCCTTTCTGGTACCTGGATTCAGTCTCTACTCCCAAGCATTGAAAAATAGGGATGGGCGAACAGATCGCAGTTTGGGTTTGACTGTTCGGTTCGGCTGCGTTCGGTTCGTCCGTTCGGTTTGTCCGTTTGGTTCGGCTGCGGTCGGTTCGTCTGTTCGGTACAGCAGTTCGGCTAGTTCGCCGAGTTCTGGTTTGGCTGTTCGGTTCGGTCATCCGAACAGGCCGTTCGGTTAGGCTGTTTGGTTGTTCAGTTCAGCCATTCGGAAAATGTTGTTATGGGTGTTTTTTTGTTTTTTATTTGTTTTTTTTGTTTTTATATGGGTTTTTTTATTTATTTTTTTATCTAATATTATATCTATCTATCTACACTAAATCTAACTGCTATTAACTATTCTAAATGCTATGAACTAAATGGATTATCTAATAAGTACACAGACCTACTCCTACAAACACTAAAACTA
>QEPC01000889.1:910819-923947 GCA_003113815.1 Sphenodon punctatus
AACGAACTAACGAACGAACTGAACGAACGAACCGAACGAATCCGAACCGAACAAACGAACCGAACAGACAAACCGAACACAGCCGAACCGAACGGCCAAACCCGAACCACGATCTGTTCGCCCATCCCTAATTAAGATACTACCTAACACCCCACCACTTTAAAAGTTTGGCTGGCTTCGATCTCAGTCTTTGCTGGCATGGATGTGGTGAACAAGGTACTTACCTGCATTGCTGGTGGACTTGTCCCCGGGTGCAGCCTCTATGGTGCATAGTCTGGACATATATGAAAAATGCTACAGGAATTGAGGTACCATTCCGTGCAGAGACAGCGCTACTGGGATTGTACCCAAATATACCACTGATGAATTATCATCAAGAAACCTGTAAATTAATGGGTATTTTCAGACGTTACGTGGTCAATGTCAACCACAGTCAATTCCCTGTGGTGGCTTGGACCACGTAACATCTGTTGGGGTAACAGATGTTCCCCCCCAGATGTTACCACGGTGGGGAATCACATTCACCATGCGAGCAGCCAAAGCGGCGGGGCTGGAGGCCGTTGCGTGGTGAAGGCGATTCCCCGTCATGGTGACCCCCGCTGTCACGTCTGGACATTGGCTACAGCCCGGAATCCCCACAGGGATTCTGGCCCATGGCCATAGTGGGCAAGCACTGCTGCCGCATTGGCCGCAGCGGCCGCCCGTCTCTGCAGAGGGCGGGCGGTGGGGAGTGTGGAGGGGGCAGGGCTGTGCGGCTGCACGTTGCACCGCATGGCCCCTTCCCCTGCCCGATTCCCCACCGGGATCCCCCGGCATGTCTGTTAGGGCATGACGGGTCATCCCGGCAGGGATTAATTCATTGATTTCGTGACGGGGCCAATTGGCCCCATCATGTCTGAAAACACCCAATGACCCTAGCTGGAATTAACATCATCTCCTGCAACTGGAAGAACACAAGAGATTTATCAGAGAGAGATTTATCAGAGAGAAAATGACTGAAGTGTCTATGGTACATGTACTCTATGGAAAAAATAGCAACCACACAGCAGAACAAATCCAAGAAGTTCACCACAAGATGATTCACTTGCATAGGGGCCATTCAAGGACTCTCACTCGACGATGAATCAAAGACATACTTAGTGGACTATACTGTGTGAAACACAGTGCAGTAAACGCCAAATAGGAAGAAAAGAGCACTGTCTTGGCAAAGACTCGTTTGCTTGTTAAAGTTGTTTGTATTGTACTCTTATATATTACACATTAAAGTTTAAAAGTTAAAAAAAAACAAAAAACTGGAAATTGGAATTATTTTTTAATGGCCATGCAGAGGGCCTCTGGCAGCCTTTGGGGAAGGAAAAACTGGTAAACAAGTCCTGGGAGAGGAGGGGGGAAACTGAGAGTAGCAAACCAGGAGAATTGATTTGTGGCTATGCTGGCCAATGGGCATGACAAGTATTTTACAGACACTTGCATGGCACCCTGTGATTGCTCAATGCTCCAGCTTCCCAAATCCAATCAAGAGGGTTTGGGGAAGGTTCTGAAAAGTTTTATATTGTTACATCCAGGATTTTTGCTCTTTTTCTGGGTTAATCTCTTTGACTTGTCAGGTGGCGTCTTCAGAACTGCTGTGATCTTTAGTAAATTCCCTAGGCCCCATTGATCCTGATCCCTTCCTTAAACCTTTACAATGCAACACCCATTCCAACACAATACACAATCCTTGTTTCTCTCTCCAACCTAATCCCAGCACCTGCTATCGGTCCTCATTCCCCAGTACCCCCCTATTATTCCTAACCCTCCCCTGTCTGCATTACTGTCTGTCTGTCTGTCTGCTTCCCACCCCCTCACATATCGTATATAGAGATAGTGTTATAGATTTTGTTAGGTATAGGATTTGTTTGTATTATAGAGGGGCCAAGTTCAAGGTCCTAGTGATGATCTATAAAGCCCTATACGGCCTTGGCCCCTCTTACCTTAGGGACCGCCTCACCCTTCGCGCCCCGGAACGGCTCCTGCGGTCTGCCGGGGGTGCCCTCCTGGAGGTCCCCCGTGTTAAGCGGGGGGCCACGATGGAGCGAGCATTCTCGGTGGTAGGGCCGCGGCTGTGGAACTCCCTTCCGGAGGAAGCTCGCCTGGCCCCAAGCCTTTTGACATTTCGGCGGAACTGTAAGACCTGGCTGTTTGCCCAGGCCTTTGGGAGGGAGGGTGGGGGGGGTGATTTTTAATCCCCCACCTATGTATTTATTTATTATTGTATTTTGCCCTGTTTTATTGATGTATTTTATATTTGTATTTTAATTGATTTTAAGTGTTTTTATTGCTGTTAGCCGCCCCGAGCTGCATTGCAGGAGGGGGCGGGATAGAAATCTATAAAATAAATAAATAAATAAATTATAGGTTTAGATATTATAATAGTTAGTTAGTTATATGACATATATCTTATATAGGATATTTAGTTGTAGTTCTTATAGGGTATAGGGTTCCATAGGAATGTACATCGTAATATATAGACTCAGATAGATAGCATATAGTAAGTTACATATTTAATATATATGTACATATTATTGTTAGGTATTAGGTATATTAATTTACTTGATGGTGTGTGAGATGGCAAAAGGAAGGAGAGTGAATTCTGGCTGTTGGTTAGCTAAGCCAAGGGCAGGTGACCCTTTAGGGTCTGGTAGAGGGGGGCATGAATGTGGCAGAGTTGGCAGTACTCCTGCCACTGGCAGCCCACCCCCAAAATAAAGAGTTTATTCTTTCCCTCCCAGCAGCAGCAGTGCTTGTCAGGAGTGGAAGCAGCTGCATTGTTGGGCTTAGGATCCAGCAAAGGCTTGGAGTCCCAGGCTGACCAGCAGCAGTGGCACTGGAGAGAGCAAGGGCCAAAAGGGAGGGTGCAGCACATCCTTCTGCAAGCACCCACAATTAGCAGTGTAATCAGCACTGTTGTGGCAGATGTGGGCAGCCCTGATGTTGTTGCTGATATGGGTGCTGTGGTTGATGTAAGTGCCACACCTACCTGCCCTGTTGAACAGACTTCCCCTTGTGAAAATACATCCTTCCAGGGAGCGACCTCAGTTGGGCAGCATTTAGGGGAGGATTTTTTGGGGCTCACAGTCTCCCCCCCATTATGAACAACCCCAGCCACCCATTGTTATTTCCCACTTCAGACACACACAGTAGGTCAGGCTTTCCTGTTACTACTACCCAGTGTGTCAGGAGGAGAAGCAAAAGCAGCTGTAGTAGTAGCACCAGGACTCATTGCTGGAGTGTGGGGTTGGGCTTACTCTATTCCCCTTCAGTTCAGGATATGGGGAGTGAGGAGGAGGAGACCCCCGCTCTTTGTGCTGATGCCCTTACAGGTTATCTTCCTGTGTCCCTCTCTGAGACAAATGCAACTGTCCCCTGCAGTGTCAGTAGGGTGGGAGTACCCAAGAAGACAGGAACACCTCGCACGTCAGATATGTGGGCTCACTTCAAGCAGATGAGGGCTGGTGTTGCACGAGAGGTGGCATGCAATTATTGTTCAAAGGTGGTAAACCATGGGCAGAAGATGGGGAAGTTAAGCAACAGTGGAGTGACTAGCCACATGAAAGTTTACCACCGAGCTGTGCTGTTACAAGGGGAGGCAGGCAGAGTAGATAGTAGCGGGTTACCTGTTGCAGTGGACAGACCTTCTGTCTCTGATCAGGGCCATGGGGAGGAGGCACAGTGACTGCCAGCATCTCAAACCCGCCATGTTCAGCAGCAGCAGCTTGGGTGGGGGCAGTTGTCAAGCCATGGAAGAGCTAGGGTGGGGGCAGTTGTCAAGCCATGGAAGGCATCATCCAGCAGCAATACGGATCACCAGGTGGGTGGGTGAGATGAGGCAGGAAATAGAACCAAAATCAGAATCAGAATAGAATTTTCGTAAACAGAACCTAAATTGGAATTTCTGATTTTGGGAAATATCGGAATCTAATTTTCTGATTGATTCTGAAATACTACAATTCTGAAATTCCAAAATGCATACTAGTTCCCTCTTGTACACCCCTAGTAACCACTACTATCCAGTATCCAGCCAGATAATGTGACGTGGTCAGATGTAACTGGTTTAGTACCCAGTCACTATCTGGTTAAGTGGATTAACGTTTACAGCATAACTTTTACCACATTATTGTTTACTGCATTATTGTTCTATTAGGACTGGTTTGATAATAAATGGTAATGTGGTAAATGGTAATTCAGTAAACAGTAATATTAGATATTCTGGTTTGGTGGTTAACCTCTGTGACTACTGGGTAGTTACCAAATGATCACCAAGCTATCCGGAATACCAGATATTAACCATGGCTCATTTTTTTGCTATTCATTTTAGTGCTTCTAAGGACCTCTGTTGATTTCCAAAACTATTGTATGGGTGTTAACAGACATGATGCTGGCTTGTTTAGGCCTGCTTTAGCCTGATTGGGCCAGTGTCAGGTCTGTATATCTGTTCCAGGGATGCCAGATGTGGGTCTGAAACAAACCCCTCCTGGGGTGGCAACTGAACTCGGACTGTGGGCCTGGTTCAAATCTGGGCCAAAACGGACAGAACCGGGTGGGAATGTCTGTTCTCAACAACGGCTCCTCCTGGCATAGGAGGGTTGCCATGGTATCTCTCATGGTTGGGGCGGGGCAATGCTGGGAGTGCCGTGACATGAACAGATGGCTGCACATCACTCGCCCACCCTTCCTGGCTGGGGGAGCCGCAGGAATGTTTTTTCCTGAGGCTGGAGCTTGCCCGGATGAAGGAAGCCCTTCCCCTCCCCCTGGTGGGACAGAAGTCCAGGAGTGTGTCTGTCTGTTAACACTCTATATAATGAACAGTATGAGATGGCACAAATTATTATCATAGCATCAGTGTCCATTTTATGTGCTAATGACTGTGGCTTTAGGGAGTTAGTCACTCTGAAAACAATTGTCTCCCTGTAGTGGCATTGGCATTGCCACTGCCAATGCCACCACAGGGTAGCAGGCCACTGTTGCTCTCAACAAATCTGCGGTTTGTCAGGGAGCAAGAGCCCTCTCTCTCTATTCCCATATTGGAAGCTCCAACAAAATGGTTTGTGGAATCCTAATTGCTATGGGGGCATAGCAGGTAGCTTGAGCTTCCAGCTGAATGCTAGCCCCAGAGATTTCTCTATCCAGCTACTGGAAGTGTTTATGCATGGGCTGCCCCTGTGCTGTGGAATTCACTCCCTGAGGAGGCTCTGTTGGCCCCGACTCACCTGTTATTTTGACGTTTATGTAAGACCTGACTGTTCCACCAGGCCTTTGCTGAGAGGGAAGGGTTGGGTGGGTGGGGGTGGGAGTTTTCTTCCCTGCATTTTTGTGAATTTTAACTGTTTAAATTTTTTTATTGTTTTTATATTTGCTGTTCACCGCCCCGGGCTGCCCTGTGGGCTGGAGGGGTGGGATAAAAAATTTCTATAAATAAATAAATAAATAAATGTGTGATCCAATATCTTCCCCCACAAGGGTGGCAAGGAAACAAGTACTTGTTGGAACTGACCCTTTTTCTCTCCTGCAAGTGGCTGAAATTCCAAGTGGGATCCACGTGAGATCCATGTAGGGCCTGCACAGGTCATGGGATTACCCCCAGTGTCTCTCTTTATTAGCAATGCTTTCTACTGGTGTACCTCATCTTGGGGGGAGGGGAGAACAGCTAACGTTCGCCCGCACAGGGCATAAAATGGGCTGGCAATGACCCTGTCTGCCACTTCTCTGGATTGCATTTCCCTACCCATCTCTTATCTCTGCAGTGGCTTAAACAATGGTAAAAAATTGTTTTCAAAAATGGTAATTAAACAAAATAGAAAACTGAAATCATTCACTCCCACCACTCCTGCTTTCCTTCCCTGAATGACATGAAAGTACTGCCTCCCAGTTTAGAGGGGGAATATTATCCTGATAATAACAGGTCTGAGGTTTATGGGAAATCCATAGTATTGTCAATTGCTAGACTAATTATTTCTGTGTTGCAGATACATGCTTGTCTCTATCTGCCTAGTCACACCACACTCTCAGAATCATTTGATTATATTTGCATTTTGTGGGGAAAACAGACAATAACAGTGGGAATGATTTCTTGTTGGTGTAACCTAACAAACAGTAAATTAGATCTGGTAGACATGCTGTTTGAGATGGAGAATGAGCTGTTCGAATTCTGCTAGTTTTCTTTATTTTATTTTTTCCCTCTAATGAAAATCACCTGCAGCGTAGCTTGATAATATTTAAGGGTGTGTATGTAACAGAAGTAATGGTATATGTGCACATATGTAGTGATCTATATATTACAGATTAGTATATGTGTATTAAAAATATACCCGAGGCTAGCAAGTGTATTTTAAAGAGAAATAGAGGAGATATTTGTTTTCCCCATAAGAAATTACAGATTGTTTTATGTGCAACCCCCAATAGATCCTCACAGCCTTATTCTGTCTTCACAGTGTGATGTTTATCTTGGCAGCTTAATTCACGGTTGTCATACTACCTGAATTCATTGTCCCTGCATTTAAAGTTTTTTTTTAAATCCATATTTATTATTGATACACCTCAGCTGCTTATATTTTGAGTGAAGCATAATGCACTCTTTCTTATATAAAAAAAAATTGCTGCCCCAAATTGTTTTTAGTTTCCATTATTCCCCAATGAAAATACTAAATTGGCAGGAGCTAATGTGTTATGTCATGGATTTGTGGCCAGCAGGTTGAGTCAGAATTTGCAGTGCCATTGAATTTCCAATATTTCAGGGGTTTAAAATAGCTCCAGAAAATGTTATCCTGGGGCCATTTGTGTCCTTTGGCAATGAAGGTTCATTTAATGAAATTACTTATCTTCCACATTCAGGGAGAGAGACATCAGTTTCCAAATAATTCTTTTTCAAAAGGTGAAGCCCAGATTGCATAAAGAAGGCCTTACTTATGAGGAACTGCAAAAGGAGGTCTTTATGATTAGTGAAAGGCCACAGGGAAAACCTTTCTAATGTATTAGCTGTCAGATCTGTAGATACTTCAGCACCAGAACTCTGTAAAGGTCACAATTTCTGCGATAATAAACTAAAAAATGTCATCAGTCTGTAGTAGCTTTGAAGCCAATGAGAATGTTACAGGTTCATTTACCAATCCCTCACTGTTAAAAGATGAGAAAACAATCTGCCTTCAACAAGATTTCCATTTTTTTAGGACAGTTGTCAGAAAAGGCCAGTTTCAGGGTGGTGTGCAGCATCCTTCACTCTTTCCATAGAATATGCTCAGTGAGTGCTCCATGTATATTTCCAATTACATGAAAACTGTAATCGAAAACTCAACAGCTCAATTCACATCTGGCCATGTTTATTGTCCATACAATAAAACATCTAAACTTTGGTTGCTGGCATATCTATTTATAAGCCATTTCCTGCAACCGTTTCCTTTCTGTTCTAGTATTTAGGAGCTTTTGTCAAATGAATTTGTCAAATGAATTTTTGTTTTGTGTATTCACCAGGGGTGGGACTACCGGATCTTCCAGTATCCGATACTGCCGATATTTGGTGTACCGGCAGTATCAGATTAAACCCAGTAATCCGGGTAATTTACCGGATTCCCCCGTACCAGTTTTTTTACATTGCGGCCATTCAAATGAATGGCCGCAATGTAAAAAAAAACACAACCCCCCCACTTTCCCCCCCCAGTCTAGGCTGCGCAGGTGGAAGGGGGGACACCCCCCCACCCACCCTGCCCAGCCTGGCTTTAAAAATAAATAAATTCCCCTGAAGTCCCTGCTAGTGCAGGCTCCGGGCCGCCACCAGTGACCCAGAGCCGGCACCAGCAGGTAGGTACGCATAGGTTCGGTTGTACTAGGGTGATCCCTGGGGTGGGGGGTGGTTTAACACCCCCCCACCCCAGGGATCACCTACCTCCCCACCCAGGGATCGCCTACCTTGCGCTCCGGGCAGCGGCGGCAGTCTGACTCCGGCGGCTTCAGCACTGGCTGTGGATGCTGGCTTCAGTGCTACTAGGCCTTCTGGTGAACTTCCGGGTTTCCCCGGAAGGCCTAGTAGCGCTGAAGCTGGCAGCCACAGTCAGCGCTGAAGCCGCTGGAGTCGGACCGCCGCTGCCGCCCCCCGGAACACAAGGTAGGCGATCCCTGGGTGGGGAGGNCCACCCCCCATTTCAGGGATCACCCTAGTACCTGCTGGTGCAGGCTCTGGGTCGCCGGCGGTGGCCCGGAGCCCACACTAGTAGGGACTTAGGGTTAAAAAAATAATAATTAATCCAGGCTGGGCAGGGTGGGTGGGGGGTGCCCCCTTCCACCTGTACAGTCTGGGAGGGGGAGTGGGGAGGTTTTTTGTTTTTTTCCCATTGATTTCAATGGGGACAGTTCCCCATTGAAATCAATGGGAAAAATCCAGTACCGGTAAACCGGTACAAATCTGGCAATCCAGTTTTTTGGAATCCGGTAACCGGTAAATCCGGTAGCCGGTAATTGCCCTGATGTCCCACCCCTAGTATTCACCACTTCCAAATTGGAAAGAAAGAAGAGGGGGCATAAACCCACAGAGTTTCACCCTTCTTTCTGTTGATTTGACATTTGAGGTGAAACCCTAAACTGGTTCACACTTAAATGTTTGGATGAACCTTGGTATGGTCTGAGGTGTATCTCCTCCCCTTCCCCCATGGAACATTAATACTAGTGGTAGGAGAAGGAAAGTAGATGGAGGAAGAGAAGAGGAAAGAAAAAGATGTAATAACATAAAGGAGAAGAAAACAAGTGGAAAGTGATGAGAAATTGAGGGGACTATAGTGTTTGCCCACTGATCAGAGGGCTGAACACAAGGTGTAGAGCAATGTTCCCAAAGTTTATGGCCTGTGTGATCCCACTTCGAGACTTAAATATAATTTCATTAGAAAGTAACAAAAACATACAAAATACATCAGATGTCAATCATTATCATGACCCATCAACAGATGGCACAACTCCCAATTAGGATCGTGACCTATCATTTGATGCAGAGGGCCAACAAAAGATTTATTCTAAAGACAGTAGGCATGAAATGACAAATTGCAGCAAATGCTGTTTCTGTCAGAGATGGGTCATTTGCTTTAATTTGTGTGATATGGAAACACTGACTTTTCCATTGTGTTTGCCATTTCTCATTATTTTTTACAAGTCACAAAGCTGCTACAAGGCTGATCCCAAGCCTCAGGTGTGTCCTGTGTGCCCCCCCTCCCCCCTCCCCAGGTTGTGGAGACACAAAAGTTCTGGGAAATTGCTAGAAATTGCTTTAAAACTGTTGTAAAAGTGACACAGTGACAAGAATGACAAATCACAGGCACCAATCTCCACAATGGCTAAAGTGTGGAGACAGACAAAGTACCAAAGGATATTCAGAAGCACTCCTGAAAGGTTGGTATTTTTCTGTGTAAAAGGAACATTTGTTGTTGTCTCAGCCCTAGAGGACAGGGGAATTTCATGATGAAGTTTTCTTGCAAAGAGAAATAGGCTATATGATATGGTTTATCTACTTCCAGTAGGGGTGTGCATGTCGTTTTCATTATTACAATAGCAATAATGAAAAAGGTCATTTTTGTTTACATTTTTGCAATAACAAAAATGACAAGCAAAAATAATGACGCTACTGAAAACAACAACTGAGAATACTGATAACAAGAAACAATAACAAGAAACAATAATGACAATGTCATTATCATTGTCATTATTAGTGTACAGTGATTGCTGTATATCTCTAGAATTTGTTGTATATGTTGAGAATTATAGTGCTTAATATATTACTAATCAATGTTATTATTTTGTATTATTATTAGCAAGCATTTATATAGCACAAGCAATGTACCTGGTGTTTTACAAAGTAATTTAATAGATACGGTCCCTGCCCTAGTGCTTACAATCTGAGAGCCCGGGGGGGCGGGGCGGCGAAGGAAGGGGAACAGAGGCAGAGACAAGGAGTGTAACTTTCACAAAGATGCGAGGTCTCAGGTGCACGTGCTTGGCTTGGTTACATCAAGAATGATGGATGGCTGGTCCATGTGGTGAGGATATGAGTACACAGACCAGAGGTAAGAGGTTGTACTGGATGGAAGGTATCAACAGGAGTTAGGTGAGGGGAGAGAGAAGTTGGGGAGGGCAGAGTGGAAGAGGTGGGTCTTGCGGAAGGATTTAAAGGTACAAAGGGAGGGGGAGAGGCGGATGTGGGCAGGGAGGGAGTTCCAGGCTTGGGGGGCAGCTAGGGAGAAGGGACAAAGGTGGTTAGGGGAGTAGGAGAGGCGTGGGAGGGTGAGAGAGGGGACAGAGGAGGAGCAGAGTTCACGGACTGGAGTACGGAGGGAAATTAGCACAGAGGGGTTGGGGGAATAAGGTTGTGAAGAACTTTATAGGTGAAGACTAGGAGCTTGTGCAGGATTCATTCAGGAAGGGGGAGGCTGCACATTCAGGAAGGAGAGGCTGCACATGGTTGAAGCAATGGGCAAGGTGGATGACCCTGGCAACAAGGTGGATGACCCTGGCAACAGAGTTTTGGATGGAGAAAAGTGAGAACTGGGGAGGCCAGTGAGAAGGAGGTTACAGAAATTGAGGTGAGAGATGACCAGGGCATGAACAAGGGTTTTGGCAGAGGAGACAGAGAGAAAAGGGCAAATCTTAGCAATGTTATGGAGGGAGAAGCGACAGGATTTGGCAACAGAGTCGATGTAGGGTTTAAAAGAAAGGAGTGAGTCAAAGATGAAGTGTAAGCTACAGGCTCGGGGGACAGGAAGGATGGTGACCCCATCGATGAGGATCGACAGGGAAGAGGGAGAGGAAGGATGAGGGGGGAAGATGAGTTCAGTTTTAGCCATGTTGAGTGTGAGTTGATGTTGAGACATCCAGGTAGAGATGTCAGGGAGACAGCTGGTGAGGCGAGCTTGAACAGATGGAGAGAGGGAGGGAGTAGAGAGACAGATTTGAGTGTCATCAGCGTAGAGGTGATATTGGAAGCCATAGGAGACAATGAGTTTGCCTAGGGACAGGGTATAGATAGAGAAGAGGAGAGGGCCAAGGACAGAGCTTTGGGGAACACCAACCAAGAATAAAAGGGAGGAGGAGGTGGAGTTGGCAAGAGACACATTGAAGGAGAAGTAAGAGAGGTAGGAGGTAGGGATGGGTGAACAGAACGCGGTTCGGATGTTCAGATGTTCGGTCTTTTGGTTCAAAATCCGAGTTCGGGTTTGATGGTTCAGTTAAGCTGAGTTAGGTTTGGCCAAACTTGGCCAAACATTCAATAATAGCAAAATCGAAACTGAAACAGAAACAGAAACCTAATTTTCAGCCCTGGAAAGACATTTTTCCTGCCTCTGAATTCATCCAAACTCATCCGAACACGACTGAACTGTTCGGTCTTTGGAGAGTTTGGTTCCGACTTGGGTCTGAACTCCGAACATCCGAACCACGTTCGCCCATCCCTAGTAGGAGGAGAACCATTCAAGGACAGAGCCACAGAAGCCAAGGGAGTGAAGTGAATCCAGCAAGAGTGAGTGGTCAACAGTATCGAAGAGGCAGCAGAGAGGTCAAAGAGGACAAGAATGGAATAGAGGAGATTAGATTTAGCCACAAGAAGATCATTGGTGATCTTAGTGAGAGCAGTTTCAGTAGAGTAAAGCTGGTGAAAACCAGATTGGAGGGGGTCAAGGAAGTAGTTGGGGCAGAGGAAGTCAAGGCAGCGGGGGTAGACAACACATTCAAGAAACTTGGAAGCAAAAGGAAGGAGTGAGACAGTATGGTAGCTAGAAGGGTCAGAGGGGTCAAGAGTGGACTTTTTGAGGATAGGCGAAATAGCGGTGTGCTTGAAGGTGGATAGGCAGAAGCCAGTAGACAGGGAGTGGTCAATGATGTGCAGGAGGGAAGGGGCGACAGTGGAAACAATGGAGGTCAGGAGGTGGAAGGAGATGGGGTCAAGGGGGCAAGTGGAAAGGTTGGTGGAGGAGAGCAGAGAGAAGATTTCCTCAAGGGAGGTGGGAGGGAAGGAGGACAGGAGAGAAGGAGGGGGAGGAGGGAGAGGGAAGGGAGTAGGAAGAGGAGAGGAATGGGAAGCGATGTCAAGGCGGATCTTGTCTATCTTGAAGGTGAAGAAGGAAGCAAGATCCTGAGCAGAAAAGGAAGAGGGGGGAGGAGGAGGAGGACGGGGCTTGAGGAGAGAGTCAAAGGTGGAGAACAGGCATCAAGGATCCCGAGAACAGGACTCAATGCGGGAGGCATAGTAATTCTGTCTAGCGAGGGAGATAGCAGAAGTAAGGGAGTAGAGACAGAATTTGAAATGAAGGAAGTCAGCATGAGAGTGGAATTTGTGCCAAAGGCATTCCAGCAGCACTGGTGCAGGAACGGAGGTGGCAGTTATGGGGGTGATCCAAGGACAGGGGTTGTGGGAGTGGTCAGGGTGGGAGGAGAGTGGGACAAGGGAGTCAAGGGTGGAGGAGAGAGAGGCATTGAAAGCATAAATGGCAGAGTCAGGGGAGGAGGAGGAGAAGACTGAGCGGAGAAGGGGGGAGACAGAGGAGGCAAAGTCTAGGGGATTTATGGCCTTAAGGTTATGGAAGGGGCATGGAGACGGGGAAGAGGAGGAGGGACAGTGGGAGACACTGAAAGAGGCAAGGAAGTGGTCAGAAATGGGATGAGGTTTGAAGGAGAGATCAGAGACAGAGCAGTTCCTAGGGAAGACGAGGTCAAGAGAATGGCTGTTAGCGTGGGTAGGGGAGCTGGTCCAAAGGTGGAGGTTGAAGGAGGAGGCTAGTGAGAGGAAGCGAGAGATGGAGGGCTGGGAAGGGACATCAATGTGAATGTTGAAGTCACCGAGGATGAGAGTGGGGGTATCGTCGGAGAGGAAGAAAGTGAGCCAGGACTCAAATTCAGAGTCAAAGAAAGAGAGAGAGACCCTCATCCCTTTCAGAGACGAGGGGCTGGAAGCCCTCCTTCAGTTCCCGGAAGGCCTAGAAGACACCTGAAGTGCTCTGGAGCGCTGCCGGAGCTGGACCTGCCACCGCTGCTGCTGGACCTGGGGCCAGAGCCCTGGCACCACCAGGTTGGTCAATCCCTGGGGTGTGGTTTGGGTTTTTAATTTTTTTTTACCAGGCTGGA
>QEPC01000889.1:926090-946551 GCA_003113815.1 Sphenodon punctatus
TATTATTATTATTATTATTATTATTATTATTATTATTATAGTGCTGTGGCAGTTGGGTTTTGGAGGGAAAATGTGGAGAGGGGAGTAGTAATAAATTACTACTCATGAGTAATGTTACCATTGCAGGAAACGGGATTGATTTCCTGACCATTTCCTGATATAATTACTTGACTCTTGAAATACAACAAGATACCACCATGATTTTCCAGCTTTCCATTTACATTACCATAAATTTACCATTTATGCTTTACTGAGGGTACTGTTTTACTTCCAGGTCTCTGTCAATAAATAGTTTACCACATTTCTGAGTGGGTGAAAACAAAAGAGATTAGCCTGCTGGACTCTGGGGTTGCTCTGTGGAGTCAGTGGGTAGCCATCACTCACTGGTTCTGCACGACAGATGGGCAGGTGCCGTGCTGTGCTCTGCTCCCCCATTCCCTTCTCCTGACACACAGTCTTGGTGACCCTTGGTTACAGGAAGCCACCCGTGCTGTGGTTTTCATCAGTTTACTTGTTTGTTTTAGCCTTTTGGAGCACCTTTTTGGTACTTCAAAAAGCAAAAGTAAATAGGTACAGCACCTGTGAGAGTGAAAGCGGAGGAAGAACTCGCTCTCTAGACCATTCTAGAACTCCTTTGTCCTGTCAGAACTGTACATGCATGCAGGCTGCATGAACCCAGATGGGAAGCAGTCACATGGGCACACATTCACCCACCTTAGCCAGCATGCACCTGGATGACAGGCACCACAAGCTCCAGGACAATGCTCTGAGTGGTGGACAGTGGGAGGGGGTGGGTGAAAGATGTGGAAAACATTTGGTGGCCATCTAATAGACGGACACCCATCTGATATGCATTATTTTAGTTTACTGTGAACACCTACTGTGAAATAGCAGTCCCACCCTGCTGGACGCTTGCACCCTTGCACCCTAATTAGGGCATGGTGAGTCAGCTTTCTAGATAATTAGCTTGTGCATCACCTCCACTTCAACTTCTATGCACTTTATGACTCAAGATTCCTGCCCTTGGACACAGCTTCATCCCTGTGGGCTCTTTAGGTTTGGCCACCCATCACCCCTTATAGCCAGTCGGACCTCCAAGTGGGGCTTCTCCCAATCAACAGTGGGTCCCCAAACTCATATAACTATAACATAAATCACAGTCCTCAGTGGGAAAACTAATAAGAATTCTCCCACTTGGGTTTTAGATCAGGGCCTCCTGGCTTGTTCTCAGTCCATCAGCGGGGAAGCTTTTCCCAAACTCCTTTCCCAGCCTTCCTGGTCTCCTGGCTGTTATAAGGAGCCTCTACTTCAGGCTGCTTCCAGTTGTTCTTCTTCTTAGAGCTTCCTAGACAGCAGCTCAGCACCTTCTTAGTGTTCTGTGTCTCTGCAGCTTCATCTGCCTCTGGACACTGTAGCTTCCTTTACTACAACTGCAGTTCCTGTAGCAACTTCCTGTTTCCTTTTTATACATGCTCTTCCTCTTGATTGAGTCCAGTAGCTTGGCTCTTAGAGGGCCACAGACCTTAGTGGATTAATCCTTTTCATACTGCCTCTCTTTATACTCTGAGATGAAGGGTCAATCTTGGGGTGTCCCTGTGACTCTGTCACACACCCCTTAACCTCCACCCCACAACATATTATAAAAACAGAGGGTGAAAACAGCACCTTAATTCAGCTTTAACACTGCTTTAACATTTCTTATGAATGATTCAGGGCTACATAGGGTGCCAATAAAGTCCTGCAACATGCATAAGAAATGTTAAAGTGGAGTTAAATAATAAACTTTATTGCTCTGCCAAAGGCTATTACACACTATAGGCCACCACAGGGCAGCCCTAAAAAAATCCATACAAACAATATTAATAAAATATACCATTAAAGCTGACTAAAAAACCCTGATCTACCCAAGTCAGCTGGGACAAACACATTTAGTTAAAACATCCAAATCAATCTGTTGTATTAGCATCCTGTTTCAACTTCCTAGTATAAGCGTGACCCAAGTACGTGGCCACTTTCCCCATCACTACATTGGAGTGATCATCCAGAAGCAGTTTCACATAAAATTCCCCTGTTCTACCAGGAAAAGGGGCAATCAAAGGGAGAATAAATTTCCTACGTGCCTCAACATAGAAGAGACATTCAAATAAGATGTGTTTTATAGTCTCAATTTATTGGAGGTTTCATTGGCCTTGACGCTCAGCAAGTGACGTTCCTTTATATATATTCTTGACCAGGGAAAGTGGAGTTATGAGCATGTCTGTTTGTTTTCATGTGGGTCCAATTCTAAACCCTGCAGATTTCCCACACATGCACATGTGCGCAATTCCTGCATGGCACAATGTGTCTGCAACAGGGATCTGTGCAGCTTGTGTGCAGCTGCACACACACACGGCTGCACACGGGATCTGCAGGGTTTGGGATCATCCCCAATGTCTCAATTTTTGAGGGGGGTATTAAAGAAGGAGACTTGGTGAATAGAGGGAGGGTGCTTCATGAGGTGCATGATTGGACAGACACATTCACAAGGAAGTATAAGGAAGAGTGGAATGCAGAGAAGATAGAAGAAGTATGATATTATGTTGGTATTACGTCTCTGGATTTGAAATTTACGCTGAAGTGGAAAATGAAAAACTGTAAGCAGGATTCTGGTAAACATCAATAAATTATGTTTAAAGGGAAAGGACCTTTAAACTGTGTGCAGTGAATACTGTGTGCAGTTGGTTGTCCCATCTAAAAAAAATATATAGTTGAAATAGAAAAGGTGCAGAGAAGAGCAACAAAAATGATAACGAGTATGGAATGGCTTTAATTTTCCCTTTAAATAAAATAATTTTCCCGTTAAAATACGTTTAAAAGGAAAGGACCTTTAAAGTGTGTGCAGTGAATACTGTGTGCAGTTGGTCGTCCCATCTAAAAAAAAATATATAGTTGAAATAGAAAAGGTGCAGAGAAGAGCAACAAAAATGATAATGAGTATGGAATGGCTCCCCTATGAAGAGAGGCTAGATAGGCTGGGACTCTTCAGCTTGTAGAAGAGATGACTGAGAGGGGATATGATAGAAGTTTATAAAATCATGAGTGGTGTGGGATAGTGGTTTGCACCAGGACCCCATTTCGTTTTTAATTTTCGTTATTGTTTTCGTTAAAATGTGTCATTTTATTGTTATTAATGACAATGTTGTTGTTGTTATTGTTGTTATAGGTACCAATTTCAAATGGTATCGTTATTGGTATCAATATCGATTTTGTGCACCAACGAAGATTTTATTTTTGATATAGTGATCTCGTGAGACCGGGAATTATACCAAAAGCAGAAACGGTAGTTCAATCAGCTGTGCAGTGACATGGTGTGTGGCTGACAAGTTATGCGTGTCTGTTGTGGCTAGTTAGCTGTGTGTGGGGGGCGAGGGGGAGTGTGTCTGTGTGAGGATGGAAGGTGAAGAAAGCAGGAAGAAGAACCTGAGGACAAAGTTCAAGGTGCAGTTGTGGGGGGGAAATCATGGAGGCCCAGACTGGACCATCTGGTGAGGTGGTGGAGGTGGGCTTCTAACCAGAGGAGAAGGAGGGCAGAGGAGGTGCCACTGCCAAGTTTGTAAAATTTGTTTTTATTTATTTAGTGCTCCATATAACATTGAGGACAAGAAGAATACTATCCTTTAAAGGAGAGAGAGAGAGAGAGAGAGAGAGAGAGAGAGAGAGAGATGCCACTCACTTGTGGAGACAGAATGCAGTCAGGGCTTGATAGACCATTGGTCTGACCCAGTATGGCACTTCTTATGTTCCTATCTTTTTATGTTCTTTAAATCTGCAACAAAACAATTAAGAGGGGACCTCTTAACTCGTGTCCCTGTCCACACGTGTCCACTGAGTTTCCCTAGAAAGTGGGCCAGGCATGGGCTCCAAAAATGCTCAAATTGGGGAAATTAAGCTTGCCTTTTTGAATAGGGCACATGAGTGTTCAGGAGCTTTTGAGTGTAAATTGGTGGCATCACCCAGATTATTATTATTATTATTATTATTATTATTATTATTATTATTATTATTTAAGGGAAGAGATACCTTAACGTGCAACATAAAGTTTTCAATATATTGTGGGGACAAAAGGTGGTACATAAAAGCGATCAAGCAATGAGACACTCAAATCAATTAGCTGGTTACTCAAGAATGCAGCATGGGTTGGCTTCCAGAGGAAGTTCATAACTTGGGAGAGAGGGAGGGTTGTTTGTGTGTCTGCCTGTGCTCAAACAGCAGGAGATTCAAAGGAATATTTATTTTATTTATTTTTATTTAATAAATTTATACCCTGCCCCTCCTGCAAAGCAGCCCGGAAGAGGGAGAGGAAAAGGGAGAGAAGAAAGACACATCACTTCATCTTACCAATATGTACTGTTCTGAGGGAGGGCAAAGGAATGGATCCTTTATAGCCCCTTTTCCAAGTCAGACAGTACAGTAGCAACAGGGCAGTCTCCTGGTGATGAACGTTCAGGGGGGAGCAGGGAGTAGGGATGGGCAAACGCGGTTCAGAAGTTCGGAGTTTGGACCAAACTCAGCCAGTTCGGTCGACTGAACTGAACTTCCGAACTGAACTCGATTTTCGAACCAAACCAAACCGAATTTCCGAACTCGGTTCTGTTCGCCTATCCCTAAAAGATAATATTCCATTTAGTTCAATGGGGTTTGAATTTTCGAACTCTGTTTGGAGGTTCAGAGTTCGGACCGAACTCGAATAGTTCGGTCGACCAAAATGAACTTCTGAACCAAACTCGATTTTTAAACCAAACCGAACCAAATTTCTGAACTCGGTTCTGTTCACCCATTCCTAGCAGGGAGTGAAGAAGTAGTGATCTGAGGAGAGAATAAGTTTGTGAACTTAGTAGGGATGGACGAACACGGTTCGGAAGTTTGGAGTTCGGACCTAACTCGACCAGTTCGGTTGCTCAAACCGAACTTCCGAACCGAACTCGATTTTCAAACCGAACCGACTTTCCAAACTCGTTTCTGTTCGCCCATATCTATCAGATAATATTCCATTTAGTTCAATGGGGTTTGAGTTTCCTAACTCTGTTCGGAAGTTCAGAGTTCGGACCAAACTCGAATAGTTCGGTCAACCGAACCGAACGTCCGAACCGAACTTGATTTTCGAACCAAACTGAACCGAATTTCTGAACTCGGTTCTGTTCACCCATCCCTAGGACTTAGCCCACCAAGAAGTCACCCAAGCACCCCAACCCAAAGTACACATTTGGGGATGTCTTGGCTAGGGTTGCAGGGGAGCCTAACGGTGTCTCTGTGAGGCAGACAGGGGGGCGTTCCCTTATGCCTACTCAGTGGTCAGGCAACAGGATCTCACAGCCTGAACCCCCAACACACAGTCTGGATGGTTGGACAGAGGGCCAGACAGTGTTGGGTTCGCTGAACACACCAGCAGGGAGATAGGCAACCCAAGTGCTTGTCAGGCAAGGGTCTATCTGGGTAGCAAAATGGACAGAAGGACTCATAACCAAGTGTCCTTCTGTATTCTAACTGGGCAAGCAAGGCAATATGGCAGTGATTTCAGCAGCAGGGATATTAGCAGCAGTGATTTCAGAAGCAGCTGTGAGAACAGCAGCAGTGAGAACAGCGAGTCTGAGAGGATCAGACCAACTGAACTAACTGGGGCTCTGAAGGGACTATATTTAAATCAAAATGTTGGCCCTTGGGCATGGTGGGCGTGTGAGGACCAAGAACAAAATTTGATTAAATTTAAGAAGTTTTCTGAAAAGGAGTTTCGGTATCTCACAAAAGGACATTGCAGTTGCTTTTGTTTCACAAAAAACAGTAATAAAAGAAAATGCATTACTAAGAGTAAGAGGTGCCTCCTATCTGCCTCACCCAGCCCAGGCCAGCCCTGCCAGGATAGAGTTCCTGAGAAGCATTCCCAGTTGCTCCCATCCGTGATTGATTTAGGCTCAGGCTGTGCAGTCATTTTTTGTCTTAGATGCAGATCACAGCCTGATTAGACCACCCTTTTCCAGGTGCATTGAGACACGTCCTTCCTGACGCTACCCCTCTCAACAATACAGGGTGGCTTTCTTCAGGTGCATTGGGACACATCCTTCCTGACGCTGTCTCACTCAACAATACAGTGTGGGCTACTCAAGCCAGGTTGATGCTAATTATAATTCTGATGAATTGGGCCTGCATTGTATAGTGATCCCCCCTCAATCAGCCCAGGGATCTTGTGGCCAGAGACTTCTGGGTTCACACTGAGGTCAAAGTACAACTTAGCTCAAACAGGGCAGGATTTGAGGAAAAGTCACCAAGTAGGGGAAAATCATAAAAAAACAAAGGTCAGATGTCAAAACAAAAACTCAGGGAGTACTGGTGGTAACAGGCAGCAGGGGACCACATCTGGGTTCATCACTGAGATAGTTCACCTCATTAAGGTGAAGAGGGGTGAATCTGGTGGCACTGTCAGCACTGTCAGGGATGAACATCAGGTGGAAGAATGGAGGAAATTGCACCAGAAGAGGCGCCATCCCAGTCCTTCCCCCTCCAGCTCCTTGCATGATTTGCCAGCCCTACGTGAAGAGGACACCCCCGAAGTGAGGGAATTTCAGGGGTTGCTGTGGAACCCATCAAGAAAATACATTAAGGGGTTCCAGGGTAACATGAGGGATGTGGAGGACAGGCTGGTGGAGCGGTTCTGGGAGCTCCAGTTAAGGGAGCGGCTGGCTCAGGCTTATGTCCAGTACATAAGTACTGAAAATGACACCGTCAAGACATTTGGCCAGTCCCTGGTGGCATAGAAGGAATACATTGGGGGCCCTGGATATTGCAAGGCAACATGGGGTAGAAGTCGCCAACATCCCTACACCTCAGTCCCATGGACCGTTGTCCCCTTTTCCCCATGTTCCAGTGGACAGGCCCAAAGAAACCCAAGTTATTTTTCTATACCTTTTCCCACATAATTCAAATGTTTATTTTCATCATAGTTAAAATGTGTTTTAAAATGTTTTTATAAAAATTATATTTGTTGCCAGCGGATTTTGACCTGTCCAATCTGTTATCCTTCTGTGGTTCTTCTGGCAGGTGGCAGAATCTCATTATATATATCTACAGCTTGTCAGATCCCTACCTGAAAGCAGCAGCACTGTTAGAGTATTAGCCTGAAGATGTGCCAGGGTCTCAACTTGCAGACAGTACCCCAGGAGTGGCAGGGCTTGTGTCTGTGTGGGTGTGCCAAAGAGAGAGAGAGAGAGGCTGTGGCAGAGGCATCAGTGGGCATTGGCAGGTACAGTGCCTGCTCTCGCAGAGAGATTGCCCCATGGGGGGCAGCCTTGGGAAGCCCCCAAGTGGCAGTGCATCTTCAGCTTGTAGAGATATCACCACTGAGTGGTGGGGCATCTTCATCTTGCAGAGAGATCCCCGAATCTGAGGTGTGATATATAATCCTTGGTTACATTTCTCAGTTGGTCACTTTGACACCCTCTAGTGGGGAGGTGTGTTCAGTTCATAGAAAGATCACCCCGGGGGAGGGGGGGAGGCATACTTTCAGACAGAACCTCAGGTGGAGCAGCCATCCAGGGTTAGTTTTTTTGAGGAGGTGCCAGAGAAAGAGAGGCTCTCTGGCAGAGGCAGCAGTAGGTGGCATCAGAGTAATGGGTAGGTGGGTGGCAGCTTGGCATGAGCAACAGCAGGAGCAGGATTGTGGTATTGTTGGGAGCACCTCAAGGTGTGCCAAGGTCTCAAATTGCAGACAGCACCCCAGGTGGAACAGGCAGGGCATGTATCTGTGTGGGGGTGCCAGAGAGAGAGAGAGAGAGACTCTCTGTCAGCGGGCAGCAGTGGGTAGCATCAGAGGAGCAGGCAGGCAGGAAAATGGCAGCTTTGCAGGAGAAGCAGCAATGGCAGCAGCAGGACTTGTTTCTGCATGGGGGTACCAGAGAGAGAGAGAGAGAGGCTCTCTGGCAGCAGTTGGTGGCGGACAGCAGCAGGTGTTAGCTCGCTCAGATAGATTGCCCAACGGTGGGCCGCCTTGGGAAGCAGAGGTGACCTATGATACTTGGATAGGTTTTGCTTACTAGGAATGGGCGAATGCGGTTCAGAAGTTTGGAGTTTGACCCAAACTCAGCCTGTTCGGATGACCAAACTGAACTTCCAAACCGAATGCTTGAACTTCCGAACAGTTCAGAAAAGTTTGGGTGAGTTCGGATGAGTTTGGGGGTGGGAAAAACGTGACTTTGGGTGGGAAAAACATGACTGGAAGGGGGAGGCAGCTGAGGAGCAGACTTCCTGGCACCAGGGATGGTTTCATGGCCAAAAATACCAATACCGAAAAAAATTCAGTTTCGGTTTCGGTACCGATAGCACTTTTTTGAATGTTTGGCTGAGTTTGGACGAACCGAACTCCGCAGAACTAAACAGCCGAACCTGAACTCGGGTTTTGAACCGAATGACCAACTGTCCGAACATCTGAACGGCGTTCTGTTTGCCCATCCCTAGTGCTTACTGTTGGTGTTAGTCATTTGATAGCCTCTGAGTGACAGGGCATTGTCTTCAGGTCTCAGAGAGATCACCCCATGGGGGGCCACCTTGGGAAGCCCCAAGTGCTGGGGCATCTTCTTCAGGTTGCAGATAGATCACCCCATGGGGGGTTACCTTGGGAAGCTGAGTCTGGCAGACAATCACTATAGCAGCATTCTCTTTGAGGGGGTGGGAGTTCACGTTCACTCCTCCCCAACCCTAGTTACTGCAGTTAGCTGTTCAGTGTTAACTGTTAACATAACAAAGAGGTAGGCATGGCGGCGGGTGTGTAATGCAGTCAATACATTATGAATATGGTAGTGGTGGGTCAGTCAGGTCATGTGCAGGTCCGGGCAGGACAGGAGGGGGGGAAGGCAGTGAGCGTGGGGGTAGGTAAGGTGGAGTTAACTCGGTCTGGGGTCAGGGAAGGTGGGCACATAAGGACAGGTGGGGGCAGGGCAGNCCGGGCAGGACAGGAGGGGGGGAAGGCAGTGAGCGTGGGGGTAGGTAAGGTGGAGTTAACTCGGTCTGGGGTCAGGGAAGGTGGGCACATAAGGACAGGTGGGGGCAGGGCAGTCAGTGACGGCATCAGCGATGGTGAGTGAGCATAATGCCGGTGGCACTACGGGTGCATAATAGGAATCAAGCTGCCTGGCCTTGACTACTCGGGTTAATGTAATAACTAAGCATATTTTTTGTGACCAACACAACACAGCAATAATTTTATGATTAACATACAATAACAGTAATGTAAAAGTAAAATAATAATAATGACCCTGAACAGTGGGGAAGGGGGATTTGAACCTGTGGAATGACAGCTTCAAATTGTACAGCAAGCGGCAACCATAACAAGTATGCCACCATGACGTATTATTCTGCAGGAGTTATGAGGGCCTGGAGGGGTGCAGACTGCAGAGGGATCAGGGTGGATGTGTGGCCTGGAGATAGGCGGGGACAAAGCACGCAGCGTCGCTGCCAGACAATGAGCAACAACACAGACTGGGGAGGGAGATTTAAAGGGCACACGCTGTCAGCAGCAGCAGGGGAACGTGGCAGGATGGAGTGAGGCGGAAGGGAGAGGAGACTGAGATGAGAGCGGTCCTCTGGGCGGTCCTGCTGGACAGCCGGGGGCTTGTCCCCTGGACTGGGCCGCTCTCCGGAGTACAGTCAGAAGCTGCATGCCTGCTGTCATCTCACCTCCCACCTATCTGTGTTGGCTGCTGCCGGTTGTCCTCACCTCCCTGCTAATTGTATCGGCTGTGCTGTGTGTGTGCTCTGTTCTGGAAGCTGGTCTGGGTCTGCAACCCACGCCTTGCTCCTCTGCCATTTCATGTTGCAGCCTGTGCCCTTATTGCTTGTCCTTGGAGCTCCCCTGCTTCCCCTCCCATCCCTCCAGGGATTGTGGGGCCCCTGATTCCTTGTCTTGAGTCTAATCCACTTGCTGGACCATGGCGGGTTGCCCGCGGTGCTCACGGGCCCCATCCCTCCCGGGGCCCCCCATAGATGGAACTACTGGGAGACCATGGTCCTGTGTGACCTGTGGCATTCCCTGGCTGTGCAATTGCTCCTGAGCTACCAAGGTGTGTGGTGCCTATGCGAGTATGAGCTCTGGCCTTCGGTACTATGACTATGAGGTGAGTGCCCACAATTTCCGGCTTCATGCGGAGTCACTGGGCCTGCCCGATGGGTGCATCCCAGAGCTGAGGTGCACGCATGTGACTTGGATACTGGTGGAGCCGGTGTCTGCCCTCTCTGTGGGCAGCCTGTCCTCCTACATGGTCTGTCTGGTGGAGGGGGGTCCTGCCCTGGCTGTTTCCTACTTTGGCAGCATGCACGGGGCCTGTGGCTACCAGAGTTCTTGTGGGGAGATCTACCACTGCCTGTTGGAGCTCGGCCACATTTCGTGGCCCCCTGCTGCTGACTATGGCTTGTCTGATCCCACCAAGGTGGAGCTGGCAGCGCTGGCTGGTGTGTGGTCCCACTTGGATGTTCAGGTGGGGCTGACCGTGCATGATCCCTTTGAGGCATACTACCTGGTTGCCCACCACATGTCTGCGCTAGGGTACCATCGGGGCATGCTCCAGTGGCACACATTGTGGCCCCCTGCAGCTGGCTGTGCCTTCCGGGCCCTGGATGCTGTCCCTGCAGCTCCCACCTCCGGCCTGATGTCTTGGATCTCTGCCAGCTTCCTCCCTGATGTCCCAGGCTCGCTGCTGTGCTGGCTACTTTGGTTCCCGCATCCCCTGCCTGTGTCTCTGGGGTGGGCCCCCTCTATGGGCTCCCCCTGTCTGCCTTTGGACCTGGCAGCCCCCTCCATGGCAGCTGTCCCCTCCCCAGTGGCTGTGTGTGTCCTGTTCTCCGGCCTGGCTCCTGGAACCCCGGGTGCTTCTGTCCTCCTTCACCAAGCCGCCCACCCTCCTGTGTCCATGTCCCCCCCCTCCCCCAGGTTGACTGTTTGCCATTGGGGTTCTGGGCCCCCCGGACCATGCCTCCCTGCATCCCTGCTGTGGATCGCCAGCTCAGCTCTCTGACTCCGGCTAGCCTCCATCCTGTTCATTGCACCCTCGCTGATGTGTGTATATATATGTATGTATTTATATACATATGTGAATATACAGTTACATTGCCTGTTTTATTCTGAAATAAACAATGTTTTAAAAAAAGAGATTTGCACTACTAGTATTCCTAGTATTACTAGTATTTTTAAAATTATTATTATTAAAAAAAATCAACAAAGTAAAAATACTTTCAACATATATAAGAATATAACATTCAAATAAAAATATAGAAAAATATTAACTGTTGTATTAATAAAATATTTTTAAATTCCCCTTTTTGGGGGGTGAAAACTATTTACAAAGATTGTAACTATTACTGATTTTTCCAAAATAAAACCTTAATCTGGGATTAAAATTACAAAGGGTTCATTTAACCCCCTCCAGGTTTGGAACAGCACTGGATGGCAAGTTGGAAGTTGGAACTTCGACACCCTTGGCCGGCGGGGGGGGGAACAGGGAGTGGGGATGGACTTATAGTTTCCAAACTCTTTGAGGGGTTGGGAGTTCACGTTCACTCTGTCCCAACCCTAGTTACTGCAGTTAGCTGTTTAGTGTTAACTGTTAACACAACAAAGAGGTAGGCTTGGATGTTGCAGCGGATGTGTGAGTGAAAAAAAAAAGTGTCCCCCCGGACTGGAGGAGACAGCCAGCAAGACCGAGCGGGCACACCACACATCCCTCTCCCTATTGCTGGTTGCCATGCTCAGCCCACCAGCGCGTCTGCTCGCAACTTCACAAGCAATCTAAGAGTGGAGACACAGCAGGTCATGCAGCAGGAGGCAGGACTCATTCAGGAGGACTGTGGAGGAGTACTGCTGCTGGGCTGTGTACTGCTTTTGAGTAAAATATTAAAAGTTAGCTACTGCAGAGAAGTCTGATAAATTAAACTATAAATGAAACTTGTAGCAGAGTGGAAATAGGATGCACACAGCCTCGTCTTGGTTCTGTGTTGGCTAATGAAAGCATATTTGTTTTGATTACAAAGTATGTTACATGAGCAACACAACAGCAATGATTTTATGATTAATAGAGAATTAATAGACAATGACTGTGTAATATAAAATTCTGGAAAAAAATATAAACGTAAAACGCAACACTGCAGACTAGAACCATTATATATGTATAAATATACATATATTTGTGTATATACACATCTATACATGCATATATATACACACATTTTTATATATACACATCTATATATGCAGACACACACACACACACATATATATACATGCATGCAGAGGCATAAACATATGTATATGTATGCCTCTGCATACACATATGCAGAGGCATACACATATGTAAATACACACACACACACACACACACACACACACATACCAGACCACACACACATATTTATATCGCAAATCAAGGAATCATGGAGGGGTCATGGTGGATGCATGGCCTGGTGGGGTGCAGAGGGAACAGGGTGGGTGTATGGCCTGGAGGGGTGGAGAGGGAAACTATGCATTTGAATAAATAAATGGGGATAACCATCAAATATACATTATTCAACCTGCCATTTGTGGATTAACCAATGGGCACTACTCATTTAGTATCCCACGAGTACCAATTTTGGCTTTAAAATGGGGGAGTGTCTGTGCGTGTGTGTATGTCTACTTACTTTATAAGTCTAGAGGCTCTCTAGTTCCCCTACAGAGAGGCTGGGCTAGTACCTCTGTAGTTGAAAGTTGGTGTGTGTCCGTTGCTAATTAAATGACCCGAGTGGGCGAGGTGGGGCTGCTCTGTCTGGCTACAACATTAAGCCGTCTCTTTCTATATGGTTGGAGCATGGGAGGGGTTGGTCTCGGGCGGTGCAGCACGCCTCAGTAAAAGCAGTAGAGACTCAGAGTGATCATTATTGTTTTAAGTTAACAACTAAACAAGAAATAGTAATTGTAGACTGACTCAACAACATACAAAGCACTGTATGGACTTTATCATTCATGCCTTTATCATTCAGGTCTCTGAGTGTGACCACATACACAGGTTTAATGCTATAAAAAAAAAAATCATGGAACACTAAAGAAGACAAACTTTCAATGATGCAGATGAATGTCATTCACCCAGCTCATGTCAGATCTCTCAGCTGTACTCTGACTCCGAGTGCCTAGAGGGGGAAGGAGGGGACACTGCTCGTTGTGTCCCGATAACACAACACAGCAATAATTTTATGATAAACATAAAATAACAGTAATGTAAAAGTAAAAAGAATAAATTAAAAGTGACACAGAACAGTGTGGATTTGAACCCGCAAAAGGACAGCTTCAAATTGTACAACAAGCTGGAACCTTAACAGCTATGCCACCATGCCATATTGATTTTATAAGCATTGTGAACTACAGAGTTCTTCTGGCTTCTTCTAGACTGAGGAAGTGCGTGGAATGAGGATTGTAACAAACTCTTCTGCATGGGCTTCATTCCTTCAAATTTCTGTACCAGTCGGATGATGTAAAAAATGACTCAGTCAGTCAATACACAGGTCACCTTAAACTCCCACCAGGAGTTTTGCTCAAAAAACTTTAGTTTGGAGGTCAATTTACGTTTACATAAAAGATCAATGTACCATTAAATAAAAAGACCGTTCCTTGAACTCCCACCCAGAACATGTGCATGTATGTATTTGAGAAGAATGGGCAATGATTGCGGCACAGAGGGACAACAAAACACCAGCAGTCAGCAGTGCACAGCACACACATGCGCAGCAGTGCACCAGTGCTGCATATTCCCTTCGTGGAACCACGATAAATGCTCATGACTATCTCTCATATATTAAATTGGTGGAAGGCGGAAAAAGGCAGCCGATTGTACGCGACAATGGTGATGATCAGAAAAAGCAATAAAGCACATAAATGCTGCAGCTGTAGATTCTTGTAGCAGCAAATGCAGAATTGCGGAGGTTCCGAGCAGAATTCCGTGGGGCGCAACGTTAGATGCCGAGTTTTAGGAATGGAATTGCAATGCGGTAAAGGCTCCTGATGCATCACCTCTAGTCGCCACATGGAAGGCCTCCATGGCAGGGGCCGTGGAGTTTGCCCAGCAGCATGGGTATGATTTGGAGGAGGATGTGCTGCCTGCCCCTGGGTCCCATGTACCCATTTCTCCTTACCCCAACATTCCGGGGGACAGACACACAGACTAATTTGTGTGTGTGTGTATTAATGTCTGTTTTTTGTTTTATACAGTTGTAATGTATGTTGTTGTTAAAAAAGTTTTTATAAAAGTTTAACCATTATGTTTGTTGTTAAATTTAATAGCTTTGTTTGACCTTACCAATCTTTTATCCCTCTGTGCTGAAGTTCTGACAAGTGGCAGAATCTCATTGTATATATAAAGCTTGTCACTGAGATCCCTACCTGACAGCAGCAGCAGCACTAGGTAGGGTATTAGTCCCAAAATGTGTCAGCAGCAGGGTCTCAACTTGCAGACAGTTCCCCAGGAGGGGCAGGGCTTGTGTCTGTGTGTGGGTGTGCCAGAGAGAAAGAGAGACAGGCTCCTTGGCAGCGGGAAGCAGGCGGCAGGTGTTGGACGAGGACAGTGGGTTGCTGGGGTACAGGACCCTTGGCACAGACAGCATATAGACCTGTGGGTCATTGGCAGCAGCAGACATTGGTGACCAGGGTACAGAACCCTTGGCACAAACAGCATATATGCCTGGGGGCCATTGGCAGCAGCAGCAGAACCCATGGCACAGACAGCATATAGGCCTAGGGGCCACTGGCAGCATGGTGATGTGCTCAGGCTGCTGCTGCTGTCTGCTGCCACTCGGCTGTCAGGGCCCCTACCACCTCTCACACGTGCCACATTGCCTGTCTTATGGGCAGCAGACCAACCTCTCCTTCCCTTCTCCATGGCTTCCAAGTGAAAGCACAGCAGCACACAAAGATTTTATATATATATTTTTAATTCAATTTTTTTATCTAATATATCTACACTAACACTAACTAACTATTCTAAAATCTATGTAACTAAATATTATATCTAAAGGTCTAGTTCTACAATCAGACTCTATCAAAACAGAACTAACACTATCTCTATCCTAAGGTAACTGCTATCTATCTATAGTAACTAACAAATCTATCTATCTATCTATCTATCTATCTATATATCTATCCACTATTACACAAGGATGGGGGGGAACACAAAGAACGCACGGAGGGGTGCAAAACTGAACTGAAACCTAAATCAATCTAATAATCCTACTCTAAATAAATCCAAAAAGAGGGGAAGGGAATCAGGGATGGAATGTAAGGAGGGAGAGGGAAAGGATTCAATGGAGGAGGGAGGAAGAACACAGGGAGGGGTAAAAAATAAAAATAACACCTAAATCTGTCTAATAAATGACAATATGGAGGTAAATGAGTTGGATGGGTGAAATAGGATGAGGATGGCAATGGACTGAGGAGAACAAACTGCTGGGAGAGGGAGCCTTCTGAAAACGCCTGAAGTCAGGAACAGTAACTAGCTCAGAAGGTGTTGGAAGGGGGGAGGGCAATCAATTTTGTTACTTGCTGTGCCCGCCTCACTGCAAGCCTCATTGACTCCGTGCAGCCTAGCTCGTGGCCAATCGCAGTCTGCCAAACCAGTGGTCTGAGGAAAAGAGGGATGGTGATTGGGAAACCTGGCTGCTAGTCCAAGCCTCTCCAACCCTGGTGCCTGGAAGTCTGCTCCTCAGCTGACCCCCCTGCCCCTCCCTGGGTCAGGCAGTGGTCAACTGATCACTCACTGGTCACATTTCTCCCACCCAAACCATCCGAATGCGATCCGAACTGACTGAACTGTTAAATCATTTCAGAGTTCGATATTGGATTCAGTTCAGTTTGGTTCGTTATGGTTCAGGTTTGGGTTTGGTCGTCCGAACGGACCGAGTTCGGTCCGAACTCCGAACTTCTGAACCACGTTCGCACATCCCTATGGGATACTGGGAAGGGGAAAGCTGGTGGGCAGAATGCATTGGGGAAGAACACCTGTCCGTGTATTAGGTTTGTCATGCTAAACTTGTACATGGGGACTTCATGGATGCACAACTACTATATGCAGGGGGTTGCCTGTTTATTAGGCTGGACATGCTAAATATGTGAATGGGAGGCTGAGTGAGGGCTGCATAGACTCCAGCGGGCTGTCATCTCATTCAGTTTCAGCCACTGTTATGTCTAGAGATTACAGTCCAATCATAGAATAGTGGTGTATTCTAGCTCATGCTTTAAAGACTCATGTCTTTAGCTCTGGAAGTCAGTCTGATTTAGTCCCTGATGTGGTGGCTTGTTGACAGTCCTCACATTAATATGTGTCACAGTGTTAAAAGGTTGCTGCTGCTCATATCACATCTTTGCAAGATCCTCTGATAAAAGCGGCCAAGATTCTAACATGCAAAGTCGAATTACCACACAGATAGATACACTCACAGGAAGCAGTAGAAAACTATCTTAAAGCCAGTAGCCTGTTGGGACTGGAGGTAATTGTGAATTCAGTCAGTTTGTGCTTGGTGTAACAAACTGAATATCTCTGGGTGAAATAATGCTTTGAGATAAATGTATCTGTAATCCATAATCCATAAAAGGAAGCACATTATGTGCTATCCATCAGCTTTTAATTGATTTGTGAATTTAAATGGTTCTCCTAACTAATAATTAAATCAGAGGGTAATGCATAATTATCTAAATGCATTGTTTCTTTTGTGTGATGATGTTGATAAATACTGAATAATTGTGCTGTAAACTATTTTTTAAAAATCTGGTTCCTAAGCCATAAGTAACTAAATAACGTTGAGATGCTAATCCTATTTTACTATGGATTAGGGTATCCCATAAGTCATGGCTTTTGCAGAGGTGTTTATGTATGGAAGTAAAAAAAAAGATTGAGGCTCTAAGGTGGAGCACAATCATGCTTGCGTTTAGTACTGAGACAAGAGCAAATGTTCCCTTCCCATTGGGAAATACCTACGTTTCAGCAGCTCTTGCGACCATTTGTCAGTGCATCCAAAATGAAGCAAGGACAACCATGATGGGTTTAAAAGGCCACACTCTTTGTTCAAATCAGAATTAGGCATGGTGGGGGTAATTGCCCACAGGCAATTCAGGTCCAGTGCAAACTTCTATAATTAGGTACGTAACAAACCCAACAAAGGGGAGTCTTGGATGTACCCTCCATAACCTCCCTGTTATGTTTAGGATTAAGGGAAAGGGAACAAGCAGGCACACTCCAGATGCTAGGGCAATATTGTGTAGGAAAAAGGTCCCTCAGGGTCTTATATAGGCGCTGGGTACAAGCTGCAGGAGCTAGTCCTTGTCAAAGCTCATCACAGGGACTGGCGCACCGAACAATGCCCACTCTATGAAGCTCACACACCCACGTGCACAGGACCACGGAGGGGAAGTGAGGAATCAGTGGTGGTTCAGCAGGAACGGGGCCCACGGAGCCCAGAGGGGGGAACAACCCAGGAGGGGATAGGACTCACACACAGGGCTCACCAGGGAATCGCAGGTCTAAGGGAAGGGAAGGTTCTAACACTCTCTACGCGCACACTCTCCTAATATCAACACTCACCCAAGCACTCACCTTTCACGCTCCTCACTCTCACTCTCTCACTCACGTCACTCTGAATGATCAATTGCTCCCAACTCCGTACCACGCTTGGGGCCAGTCTCACGGCACAAGTCCGATCACCAGCACTGTCCCACGGTTCCCCAGAGATTTATATGGGGCCTTGATTAGTCAGAGCCTGCAGGCGCGCCGAGCAGCAAGGGTGAACTTCCGGGTTAGCGGTGCGCATGCGCCCAACATTGGAGCCCCCGGGACGTCCAGGGACGCTACGCTGCTCTGCCTCCGCCCTCCCGTTGATGACGCTGGCGGAGGGGCGGGCTTTGGCACCCACCTCTGTTTTTGCCTCAGCCGGCAAGAGCTGATGCGGCCGTGCCAGCGCACCCAGCCCCCTCTCCCTCCCTGGGATCTAACACTGCCTTTAACTACCTAACACAAACATTTCCCCTCTGGCATTGGCTAACGGCCGCCTCCAGAGGGGATGATGAAGTCCTTCCGGACCCGAGCCAAGACTTTAAGTTACCGCCAGTTTGGGGACTGCTCATATCCCTTCCCGCCTTTGCCAGTAACTCACCTTGGGAGGTTAACCCTGTTGCTGGCCACACCCAGCCTATGCCCCAGGTGTTCCCCCCACATCTCTTAGGGAGATGCCTCTTTTACTACTTATTCTTACCAACTTGTTACAGCACTGGACCCCTGCCACAAAGGGACTGCCACTGCTTCAGTGGATGAACCTGGCCCCCACCCTGCTCAATCCTTATGAACTTATAACCTCTAACAACTTGGCCTTCAACGTTGCCAAATAACAACCATTCCCCACTTGTGATAGGTGAACCCCATCATCCTAGAAATTCTCCGACGTTCTGTGCGTGATCCCCACGTGGGACACTCGATAACCACCCCGGAGGGAGATCCACCTCCCGATCTCCCTGATGACCTTCTGCCGAGCTTTATTCACTTTTCCAGGGTGGATAGCCTTGTCCCAGCGCAATCGCGCCACCCAGTCCGTCCACTCTACCACCACCCCGGGGAAAATTTTGTCCAGCTCCATAATATTCAATTTAATTTGAACCATTAAACCTAAACCCTTACTCGTGATTAAATCGTTTTCACCCAGATGGATTACCACCACATCTGTTGTGTTCCCTCGCATGTTGGCCCTGCAGGTGAGGATCAGCTGGTGCCACCGCATTCCGCTGCGTCCCATCCATCGAATTACTACTCGTGCTGACATTCCGAGCTGGCTTCCCCAAGAGGACTGTGCGGCTGCTTTTCCCACCCTTCACACCAGGCTGTGGCCGATAATCCAAATGGCGCTCCTACTGTGCTGCCGCCCAGGACCTAAATGCACAACATCAAACACATCATTGTGAGAAACCGCGTACATACGACTTGTACGTCCGTGACTTCCACCACGCAACCTCTCTCACTTGCTGTTCTGAACAGCCCGCTTGGGCTGCAAAGGAGGCTGCACTGATCCTAAATGAATGGGACCCGTAATCTAATGGTGGTAATCCTAAATAACCCAAAGCTTTTCTAAGCACTCCCATAAATTGGTGACGACTAACCAAACTCCCACTCTTATGCTGAAACAACATCCCTTCCACTGCAGGGTGAACCGCCATATATCTCTGATATGCGGCTACTGGACAAAGTTCAGGCACCACGGCCTGATTCAGGCGAACCACTCAACCTCTGCCCTGCTGGTCAGTTTTGGACCGCCTCAGGCGAACCCAGAGCGTGCTTCCTCTTACCTGCACATCATCGAAGGACAAAGCCCTATCCGTGGTATCCCTTGCTGACTCCACCACCAATTCGCTAATACAAAATGCCTCAAAGAACGCCAATTTGAATAAGGCCCCAAACAGAACTACCTCAAAACTGTTAAAATAGATGGCTGAGAAGGCCAAACACAACCTTACTAACAACGAAGGGGTAATGGGCTTCCTAGTATCAGGCTCCCTTGGGGTCTCCCTCGCCCAACCTTGCAGCATTCTGCGGGCAAAGAAGCCCTGATCCGGTGGGGGGTGCCCCGCTAGGCGACTGACGAACCCCAATGCTGAGAGCTTCCCAGCGATGGTCCCCACCGCAGAGCCAGCCCTTCTAAGGGCCATGGCAAACTGCAACATCTGCCCCTCAGGAATGGGGAACTGCAAAACCCAACCTTGTTGACACCTAAACTGCTGAAATTCTTTGAATGCCCTCTGATATGAAGCCCGCATCCACGCCGCCAGGGATCCCTGAATAATCTTGTACAGGTCTAGGATCCAAGGCTCCACAGTGCCTGCAAGGGGGGGGTAGTGTTGCTCTGGCTCCCGGAACCAAGGAGAGAAATCGTTTAATCTGGAAGCGAGAAAGGGCATCGGCTGCGCTGTTATTCACCCCCGGTACATGCTTGGCCACAAACAAAATGTTGTTCCTCAAGCACTCCCGGACAAATGCCCTGACTAGCCTCATCACCCTTAGGGAATGCGACAACATGGAGTTGATCACATAGACAACTGTCATGTTGTCGTACCAAAAAATCACGGCGCTATTAGCCAAATCCCTTCCCCATAGCAACACTGCAACCACTAATGGAAAAAGTTCTAAAAAGGTCAGATCCCGTGACACCCCGCTCTCTTGCCACTCCTGAGGCCATGGGGCTGCACACCACCGTTGCCGGAAGAAGACCCCAAAACCGTACCCACTGGTTGCATCTGAATGTATTTATTTATTTTATTTATTTATTTTTTCAAACTTATATCCCGCCCCCTCCTGCAATGCAGCTCGGGGCGGCTTACAGCAACAATAAAAACAATTAAAACAGTTAAAATATAAATATAAATATAAAACATCAAAAAACAGGGTTA
>QEPC01000889.1:957806-989938 GCA_003113815.1 Sphenodon punctatus
GACTGCCTCCACCTGCCGCTCTAGGAGGAGGTCTGCGTCGAGCACCACCCCCAGACTCCGGACCTGTTGAGCTATAGGAGGGCAAACCCCCCCAATAAGGGGGGCCGACACCTCCCTCGCTCTCCCCACCACCATCACCTCCGTCTTGTCGGGGTTGAGCTTCAGTCTGCTCTGCCACATCCATTCTGCCACGGCCTCCAAACATTGGGATAGCACCGAGATAGCAGGGTCTGGGTCCGCTGAAAAGATTGGATAAAGAGGACAGATTCTAGAAGCAATTGAATGATGTAATTTTAAGAAAATCTCCATACACATTCCTGGCTATGACTTCTTTATCTTTCATCAAATTTAACCTGGGAATAATGTGTCCCTCCTTAAGTTTAACAATCCTGCCATATTTCAGAAGGATTGGATAAAGTGTCCTGATGTTATAAGCTATTAACTTGAAAATGCATTTCCAGTTGTAACATTTTTATGTTCCATCCTGTTTACAAGACATTTGTCAAGAATGTATCACACACCTTCCCTGACCTCTTTGCCAGATTACAGGACAATTTGATAAAGAAACCCAATTTTATAAGCAATTGAATTTGTCCCCTTGAAGACCATTATTCAGATAAATAGCAGCACATGCAGTGGCAGTCAGAAGCAGGCACCTGGCATGGCAGGGGGAGGGAGGCTGTAGGAGGGAAGATGGGGAGGAACCCAACAGACTGACAGACACATTCAGTGGCCAATTACTGCATGCTTCCAGCTTTACAGGACCAATCGGTGTTGGCTTTGAGGCAGGCATAGGGTGAGGTCCTTAGACGGGCATAAAAGGGACTTAACTGGGACTTTGGGGATAGAATCCCAGAAATCTTGAGACATACTTTATACATCCAGGCTGGCCAATTATCATCACAATCACATCCTGCAGCACTGTGAAAGAGGACATAAGATAATCTCTATAGGCTGTTTCCTAAACAGATGCTTCTGACTTCCCAGTAACAAGTGGGGGAGAGGAGAGAAGTTGGGGTGATCACAACACAGAATGAGGATATTTGGTTGACATTTCTGCTGGCCAACTGGCATCACAAACCAATCTTATACCACAGTGACACTTAAGAGAATCCCTGGCATAGGCTCATACTTTCCATATGCTGTGCAGGCATATCAAATTGGGACCTTTTATCACATCTTTTTGATATTCAGAAGAGATGATCCTGAAAGTATGAGAGCCCTGACAGCCCTGCCAAATTTCATGTACACTGGTTGGACTACAAAGATGTTACAGTCTAAACAACTGTCCAACTGAGTCAAACCAATGGTCCATCTTATCCCAGTATTGTCACAACCTGACACGGCAGCAGGGGTTTCAAATTTGGGTCCAAATCCAGCTCTTCCAGCGTCTCCGGCAGAGGCCATTCCAGTGTGCTACCTGAGACCCCTCCAAGTCCCCAGCAGAAGCCTTCCCCAGGCGTGCTACCAGAGGTCCTGAAGTGGAGATGCCGGTGATTGAATCTGGGACCTTATACATGCAACACACGCGCTCTTACCACTTGAGCTATGACCCCCTACATAGACATACATTTATAGTCAGACATACATTTATTGGTTAATTGAGTATACCACCAGGACCCTTTATCCACTCCTTCTGAAAGTCAGCATAGATATTAAACATGGGGAGGGGTATAAACTTGCCATGTATCATCCACATTAGATGGGAGATGAAGAAGTTACAGCCAGGAATGTATATGCAGAGTTTTGCAAAATATTATAATTAAACTACTTTTGAAATCTGATTCCTTTAACCAATCCTTCTGGAATTTGGTACACTTAATGTCTTCCATTCATGGTACAATTCCCCCAAGTTTAATCCATATATAGTGAAAAACAAAAAAGGTAAAGCCAAAACCAATGGAAATCAAAAAACAAAAATGAATTTTTGATGTTTTTGCAAACAAAAACGACAGATTTAAATAACAAAAATGAAAAACAAAAATGAAAGGGTCCCTCGTGCACACCTCTAAGTGAAGCTGTAGCTCAGACTCTTGATGGCTAGACTGTCAAATGAGAAGTTAAGACTTGGAGGAAGTACCAGATTCTGTCACCGATATTCAAGCTGTACAGTAGCATTTTATTCCCACAAGCAGGAGGGGAATAGTACTGCTACAAGAATCAGGAATTCAGTGGCAGCAGTCAGGCTCTGTGCTTGGGGGTATTTATTTATTTATAAATATTTGTTAGCCGCCCCCTCATGCCTACGGTATCTCGGGGAGGCTTACAACATAAAAACACACAATAAAATTCATTAAAACAATGTTTTAAAAATACAATCCCCCACCCACCCACCCCACCCTCCTACCCTCCCCTCTGAAGGCCTGGGCGAACAGCCAGGTATTGCAGGCCCACCGAAATGCCAACAGACCTGGAGGCAGACGGGCTTCCTCTGGGAGGGAATTCCAGAACCTCGCCCGGTCACCGAGAACACCCTCTCCATTGTGGCCCCCCGCTTTACAAGGGGGACTGCCAAAAAGGCGCCCCCGGTAGACCGCAGGGATCGCTCTGAGGCACGCAGGGCGAGGCAGTCCCCAAGGTATGAAGGGCCCAGACTGTGTAGGGCTTTATAGATCAACACTAGCTCCTTGACTCGGGCTCGGTACGCTATAGGCAGCCAGTGCAGAGTACAGAGCACAGGTGTTATGTGCTCCTGTCTTCCTGTCCCCATAAGGAGATGGGCCGCCGCATTCTGCACTCGCTTCAGCCTCTGAACCAGAAACAAGGGAAGTCCCATGTACAGCGCATTGAGGTGATGAAGGCCTGAATGAGGGTGACCAGGTCGTGCCTGGAAATGTATGAACACAGCCTCCATACCAGATACAGCTGGTGGAAGGCGGCCTTAGCCACCATTTCTACCTGCTGATCCAGTCAGAGCCCCGAGTCCAACATCACCCCTAGACTCTGAACCTGCTGGGCTACAGGAGGGCGGACTCCCCCTACCAGGGGAGTCAGTACCACCCTCACCCTACCCACCACCATCACCTCTGTCATATCAGGATTGAGCTTCAGTCTGTTCTGCTCCATCCAATCCGCCACAGCCTCCAAACATTGGGCCAGTAATGAGACAGCAGGACCTGGGTCAGTTGAAAATGAGAGGTACAGCTGAGTATCGTCAGCATGTTGGTGACATCGCACCCCAAACCCTCTCACGATCTCCCCCAGGGGCTGCATGTATACATGCGGTTTACTCATCCTTGTTTTAAGGTTATAGTTCATGTGAATGGACTCTGTGTGGTTATAAAATTATTTTTGTGATAAAAATGAATAATTTTGGCAGGACTTATTCTCATTTAGAAATTTTCACTGAGTGTGGCTGAAATGCTACTGCAGTTCATGAACTATGATTACATCTAGGGAAACCTATCATGAGGACTTTGTATTCTGTGTGCACCCCAATCGCCTGCTCCTAAAAGAACTGTAATTTAAAACCTCCGAGAACACTAGTCTTTTCAATTACAGCACTGCCTGGGCACAGCGGCACTTAACATTATGTGGCATTGGCAGTGAGCTACTTGTAGCTACCACTCTATCTTTATAGACTTGCTAAAATTATAATCATAGTGCTGTTCAATTCCTCTCTAGTGACACTTTCTGTCCCTACTGTCAAGATATTGTTTGAGTTATACACAATCATCTGGATCAGAATGAGGAAACAAGTAGTAAACAAAAGCTGGCATAGCAGTAAAAACAACTGTAAATAGTTATGAGCAGCTTCATAACTGTGCAGACTTCTCCAAGCCAGTAGGTCATCTGTGTAGTTTAATAGAACCTAGTTGTTTCTCAGCACGTATAACAACTAGTCTTCAAAAGGACTGATTTCCTGTTCTTTCTTTCCAGCTGACAGATATTGCATTCCCCCCCCAAAAATGGGGATTGATAATAGTGGAGTGATACTAATTCATTCAGAGGAACATTGTTGTGGTGATTATAGCAAAACAGAAAAGAGGATGAAAGATAAGCCAACTCAAAATCATGTATAGACAATAAGACGACTCTGGAAAAAAATGTAAGGGATAAAAAGAATCCTACCTCTGGAATAGTTCCATTGCTAGATCTAGAAAATAATGTTGGAAACAATGGGGCAGACAAGACAGAAGTTCTTAACAAGTATTTCTGCTTTGTGGCTGTGCTGCAATAAGTAGCATTGAAGCAAATATATTTTTTAAATTATCCATAGTTAATATCTGGTATTCTGGATAGTTTGGTGCCTATTAAGTAACCAGCAGGTTACCACGGATGTTAACCGCCAAGATGGATTACTGGATATTACCGCATTACTACATGAAAGAATGTTAAATACCATTATTACCTTAAAACCAGGTCTGTAGAGTAGGTGTAAAATTAAAATATGGACAGTAAATGATAATGTGGTCATCATTAATGCAGTAAACAGTAGTTTCCTGTATTGTGTTAAATCAGTAATCCAGTTAACTGGATTACTGCTGAATGCTAATCAGATATGAGTCATTATCTGGCCAGATACCAATATCAGCAGATATCAGGTACTTGTTTCAGCTAAAATTCTAAACACAATTACTAGAGCTGGAGCAAACAGTAGATTTTTTAATTTGCAGATCTTATTTACATTTCTGATAGCCCTCCAAATATCTGAATAATATCTATATCCAAAATGGATATTTACATATCCACTTATTCACATACTTTGGTTAGATTATTTCATTTATTTCACTATTCTGGTTATTCAGTTTAGTTAGTTCTGTTATTTTGTTTCAGCAGTAGTGCATATGTAATAGTACTAATAGTGCCACAATGATGCAACTGAAATTCCAAAATGATGAGATAGGTGAATAACTGAACTTATTATTCATTATTTCGGTTATTTCGCTATTGACCAAATAACCAAATACCTGAAATGAAATAACTGAAATTACTGAAGTAAACAAAATTGATAACCAGTGAAATGGGAATAAGTAGTGGTTATCATCTGCTTCACTGGGTCTGGTTTGAATAGCAGNGGGAGGGAATTCCAGAACCTCGCCCGGTCACCGAGAACACCCTCTCCATTGTGGCCCCCCGCTTTACAAGGGGGACTGCCAAAAAGGCGCCCCCGGTAGACCGCAGGGATCGCTCTGAGGCACGCAGGGCGAGGCAGTCCCCAAGGTATGAAGGGCCCAGACTGTGTAGGGCTTTATAGATCAACACTAACTCCTTGACTCGGGCTCGGTACGCTATAGGCAGCCAGTGCAGAGTACAGAGCACAGGTGTTATGTGCTCCTGTCTTCCTGTCCCCATAAGGAGATGGGCCGCCGCATTCTGCACCCGCTTCAGCCTCTGAACCAGAAACAAGGGAAGTCCCATGTACAGCGCATTGAGGTGATGAAGGCCTGAATGAGGGTGACCAGGTCGTGCCTGGAAATGTATGAACACAGCCTCCATACCAGATACAGCTGGCGGAAGGCGGCCTTAGCCACCATTTCTACCTGCTGATCCAGTCAGAGCCCCGAGTCCAACATCACCCCTAGACTCTGAACCTGCTGGGCTACAGGAGGGCGGACTCCCCCTACCAGGGGAGTCAGTACCACCCTCACCCTACCCACCACCATCACCTCTGTCATATCAGGATTGAGCTTCAGTCTGTTCTGCTCCATCCAATCCGCCACAGCCTCCAAACATTGGGCCAGTAATGAGACAGCAGGACCTGGGTCAGTTGAAAATGAGAGGTACAGCTGAGTATCGTCAGCATGTTGGTGACATCGCACCCCGAACCCTCTCACGATCTCCCCCAGGGGCTGCATGTATACATGCGGTTTACTCATCCTTGTTTTAAGGTTATAGTTCATGTGAATGGACTCTGTGTGGTTATAAAATTATTTTTGTGATAAAAATGAATAATTTTTGGCAGGACTTATTCTCATTTAGAAATTTTCACTGAGTGTGGCTGAAATGCTACTGCAGTTCATGAACTATGATTACATCTAGGGAAACCTATCATGAGGACTTTGTATTCTGTGTGCACCCCAATCGCCTGCTCCTAAAAGAACTGTAATTTAAAACCTCCAAGAACACTAGTCTTTTCAATTACAGCACTGCCTGGGCACAGCGGCACTTAACATTATGTGGCATTGGCAGTGAGCTACTTGTAGCTACCACTCTATCTTTATAGACTTGCTAAAATTATAATCATAGTGCTGTTCAATTCCTCTCTAGTGACACTTTCTGTCCCTACTGTCAAGATATTGTTTGAGTTATACACAATCATCTGGATCAGAATGAGGAAACAAGTAGTAAACAAAAGCTGGCATAGCAGTAAAAACAACTGTAAATAGTTATGAGCAGCTTCATAACTGTGCAGACTTCTCCAAGCCAGTAGGTCATCTGTGTAGTTTAATAGAATCTAGTTGTTTCTCAGCACGTATAACAACTCGTCTTCAAAAGGACTGATTTCCTGTTCTTTCTTTCCAGCTGACAGATATTGCATTCCCCCCCAAAAAATGGGGATTGATAATAGTGGAGTGATACTAATTCATTCAGAGGAACATTGTTGTGGTGATTATAGCAAAACAGAAAAGAGGATGAAAGATAAGCCAACTCAAAATCATGTATAGACAATAAGACGACTCTGGAAAAAAATGTAAGGGATAAAAAGAATCCTACCTCTGGAATAGTTCCATTGCTAGATCTAGAAAATAATGTTGGAAACAATGGGGCAGACAAGACAGAAGTTCTTAACAAGTATTTCTGCTTTGTGGCTGTGCTGCAATAAGTAGCATTGAAGCAAATATATTTTTTAAATTATCCATAGTTAATATCTGGTATTCTGGATAGTTTGGTGCCTATTAAGTAACCAGCAGGTTACCACGGATGTTAACCGCCAAGATGGATTACTGGATATTACCGCATTACTACATGAAAGAATGTTAAATACCATTATTACCTTAAAACCAGGTCTGTAGAGTAGGTGTAAAATTAAAATATGGACAGTAAATGATAATGTGGTCATCATTAATGCAGTAAACAGTAGTTTCCTGTATTGTGTTAAATCAGTAATCCAGTTAACTGGATTACTGCTGAATGCTAATCAGATATGAGTCATTATCTGGCCAGATACCAATATCAGCAGATATCAGGTACTTGTTTCAGCTAAAATTCTAAACACAATTACTAGAGCTGGAGCAAACAGTAGATTTTTTAATTTGCAGATCTTATTTACATTTCTGATAGCCCTCCAAATATCTGAATAATATCTATATCCAAAATGGATATTTACATATCCACTTATTCACATACTTTGGTTAGATTATTTCATTTATTTCACTATTCTGGTTATTCAATTTAGTTAGTTCTGTTATTTTGTTTCAGCAGTAGTGCATATGTAATAGTACTAATAGTGCCACAATGATGCAACTGAAATTCCAAAATGATGAGATAGGTGAATAACTGAACTTATTATTCATTATTTCGGTTATTTCGCTATTGACCAAATAACCAAATACCTTAAATGAAATAACTGAAATTACTGAAGTAAACAAAATTGATAACCAGTGAAATGGGAATAAGTAGTGGTTATCATCTGCTTCACTGGGTCTGGTTTGAATAGCAGATTCAGGAGCATAGCTACCATTGAGTGAGGGCCCTGGCATCTGGGGTGGGGGTGGAGGGGCTTTACAAACAGCTTGTACACTGATAGAACATTTTCAGAGTGAGCAGAGTAGCGAGTGGGGCCAACACTTTGCCCCCACCCACTCTGAAAATTGCCTAATGGTATTAAGACTACTTGCAAAGGGCCCTGCCAAAAAGAAAGTCTTCAGAATAGGCTGGGGTGGAGTGCCATTTCCACTCACTCTTAAAACCAAACCTCCTTCCCAGTGAGGTTACAGCTGCCCTGGGGCTGGCGGGCTTTCTGGGAGCCAGGGCAGTGCCGCTAGAGCTGAAAGAGGGTATCTGGAAAAATGGGCACCCAAATCGATCTGGTCACATTCAGGTACCAAATATGACTCAATGGGCTACTTGTGCACTTTCAGAGTTGACACACCTACCTGGCTGTGCCAGTGCTCCTGTTTCTCTTCCAGACACTGCTCCCACAGCTCTTCTTGGCCCAGACCACTGTTCAGCTGAGCTGAGCAGTATTCCATAGTTGGGGCTGAGATAAAAGCAAGTGTTTCTGGGAAATCCCGACCTTTTAGGAGTGCCTGGGACTGTTTGTTGGTAATTCTTCAGTCTCTGATGATTCCATGCTTCCGCCATTGTTGACATAGGTGCCTGTGATTTTTTCATAATTTTCCATCAATTTCTGTCACTTTTGGGGTTTTATGGCACTTTTATGACAATTTCACTTAGCTGGCACTTTTGTGTCTCCACAGCCCCCAGGTGTGTGCGCAAGGTGCAGATGGGGTTTGGGATTTGCCCTGTAGCAGCTCTGTTCAACTCACAAAAACAAATGGCGAAAACAGCGGAAAAGCTGGTAGGTTTCCATGTCGTGCGAATGAAGGTGATGACCTGTTTCTGACTGAAACAGTATTTGCCATGATTTTTCATTTCCGGCCTAGTCACAGTCCCCATAGTTGGGTCTGGAGGAGCCCTGGGAGCAGCAGCACAACCAGACAGGCGAGTTAGCATGGGCAGCAACCTGGGAAGCCCCTTGGCTGTCTTCCCTTGTTCAGCTGTGCTGTTGCTCCCAGTCCTCCTTCAGCCCTCTGTGCACCCCCACTATGCGACAGTGATCCAGGGTGATAGGAGTTGTGGAAAACACAGCCAGAGGAGCACTGAGAGCAACAGCACAGCCAGGCAGGTAGGTCAGACCAGGGAGCATGCAGAAATAATATGGGTATTATCTGTGGGTAACAAATACGCTATCTACTTCCCCCCTAAGTGCCACCACTTTGTGGGGCAAGACTGAGACATGGGAGCCCCATTGGGAATGCCACTGCTTAGGGAGATCCTAGTCCTTTGTCCTTAGAGGCCCTATCATTGGGGCATGAGCCTTGCCCCACCACAGTCTTGCTATGCCACTGAGTAGATTTCATTTTCATGGATATTAATTTCAGTTTTAACAATTGCACCTAAGTCCCATTAATTTCAATGGAGCTTACTTAAAAGAAGTAATTGGGCTAAAGTTGCAGTCAATAGTTGAAAGAGATGGTAGGATGTGTCCATCCCATATGAAAGGTATCCACTCCATATGAAGTCATGGATGGAACTAAAGGTAATCATCTCTAATTAGGAGGATGCAAAGCAGCATCTGCTAAAATGAAACTTTTATAAATAATCAGGTCTGAATAATAACATAACCCACAGTCTTCATTGAACTAGCAGAGGAGCTATCTGAATCTCTAATGGGACCATTTTTACTGGTGTCCTACTAGATTAACATTTTAATCAATGTTTTTGATGTTAATATAAAATATTTTACAGCAATAAAGTTTGAACTGACAGAAAGATCGGTTGGGTAGTAAATAATGAAGAGACTAGGCCGCTCTTTCAGAGTGATGTGAATCATCTAGTAAAATGGAACAAATCCAGCCAAATGCATTAGTAAGTAATAGTTCTGCTCTACTCAGTGTTGTGTAGGCCTCAACTGGATTGTTGCATCCAATTTTGGGAACTATTGACACATTTTAAGAAAGATGTAGATAAGCTGGAGAAGATTCAAAGGAGAGCAACAAAGATGATAAATGTCATAGGATGCAAGATGTATGACAAAATGATAAAGGAGCTGGGCATGTTTAGTCAAGAGGTAAAGATGAAGCAGGAACCTAATAACAGTTTTCAAATATTTAAAACACAGTCATAAGGAATATAGAGAATAATTGCTGTCCATTGCCACCAGAGCTAGGACAAGAAACAATGGGTGCAATCCTTGGGCCTGTGTAAGCCACCCACAGGCATGGTGCTCGTTGGTCAGAAGACGGGTGCTCAGGCACGCATGTGTGCTGCAAACCATGGTGGGCACAGGCATGACCTGGGCTGGTGCGACCCCCTGAGCCCACACACCCTGAGGCCTGGGGGATGGAGAAGGCATGACTCCTGCTCCATCCCCAGGCCGCAAGGTGTGTGAGCTTGTGGGGTCGCATTGGCCTGAGTCGTGCCTTTGCCCCATGTGTCTTGCTGTGCATACAGTGCATGTGCATACCTGAGCATAGGCGTTCTGACCGTGCACCTTGTGTAGGCACAGTGTTTCTGGATCCGAGAATTGCACCCAATGGATTTAAGATGCAGGAAGGAAGATTTATGTCAAATATATTAAAAATTTCCCAGCTCTAAAAACAGTTGGGCAATTGAAAAAAGTTGCCAAGTTGGGAAGTTTTGGAATCTCTTTCATTTTAAAGAAGGTTTTAAGAGGTGGGATTAGGGCTGAAACTCGGTCTTCAGAAACTATAGAATTCAATGAAGATTAAGGTGTTCAGTTCAGAAAGTTCAAAATCTGAAGTTCCGCCGAGAACCAAGGACGTTCCTCAGAAAACTTNGCTGCAATGCCTGCTGGGCCTTTCTGGGCGCTGCAATGCCTGCTGGGGGATTTCTGGGTGCTGCAATGCCTGCTGGGCCTTTCTGGGCGCGGGCGTGCACCTTTGGCTTGTGGCTATGGGGTGGGGCCCTGCTCACCTGGAGGGGCTTTCTGGGCGCTGCAATGCCTGCTGGGCCTTTCTGGGCACTGCAATGCCTGCTGGGGCTGTGTACTACAGAATTTGGCTGTGTACTACAGTGCTGCTGGATCTGTAAGTAATTGGCTGGAGGGGAGAGGTGCCTGGCCTGGCCTGGCTATAGGACTAATGCTGGAGGATGGAGGTTACATTTAGCTTTACCATGCCATGCTTTTTTGAGGGGAAAAAAAAAGAATTGGGTGCAATATTGCTTCTAGTTCTGCCTGCTGCTTGGTTGGCACCATGAGGCCAGACTGAGATTTCTCTGCCTGGTTCCACTTCCCTTTGCCTGGTCTGTTCAAGTTACCAGTGCACACTATTTTGCAGGGTTGTTGTATTCTTCTTGAGAGAATATCCCATTTTTGCTAGCTTGCTTTTTTGTGCACTGCTTGGTTGGCATAATGGTTAAAGTGGATGCACTCACTGCTGATGGTGGGCCATGCTGTGGGTACACTACTGTTTTTTTGTTTTTTATTTCTGCATGTAGTTACATTTTTGTGGGGTTGTATTCTGGAAATGAATAGTTCCAAGTTTTTGAAGTTTCCTGAAGTTTTTCGAGGTCCAGAATTCTGTTTCTGAATTCCAAAACTCCGTAAACAACACCGAAGTGCCGCCATATGCTCTGGCCGATTACTCAGAACTTCCGAAATCGACCTGAGTACCAGGAAGTACTATTTGGTACAGCACTAGATCGAATAGACATATGTCAGGGATGGTTTAGGTATTAATTCTGCCTCAGTGCAGGGATTGGAATAGATTATCTTTCTGGTCTCTTTAAGTCCTACAATTTTCTCCTCAAAGGTAGAGTAATATAACAAGAACAAAGACTGTGGACTATGACTACAGGATAATGAGACTGTATAGGAAAGCAGTAATTCTGAAAAGGACCATTGACCAAGAGGTCATTGTGGAATATTGCCTTAACATGAGCCTGCAGCACAATGCCTTGGATGCATAAGGGGAGGAAGGGGGCAGGAAATATCAAGTAAAGTTAGATAAAATATTTTTCCTTTGTTCTGTTTTCTGTACTTTCATTCTGTGAGACTGTCACTATTTCACTAGAATCCTCTGTGTCTTTGAGTAATATTTATAGGGAATTCATTTGATGGTTTTGTAAGCCTTTTTGTCATTTACTCAATTAGTGTACCTACAATAAAAATGTCCAAACTAGTACTGCAGTGATGGAGGGATTTATATATTATTGCCCAGATCCCAAAACATCAATAGATGTGATAAGCACCATAGAAGGCTATAGCTGATTACACCAACTTACACCAGTTGAAAATTTGATCTTATACCTGCTACTCTTCTACAGTGCATTAGATAAGAACAGATACCAATTTTGATCCACTTTATTATCTAAATTATCCCAAAAGAAGAAATTGTTTCTGTCCATTTACTCTCAGTAATGGATGAATATGGTCCTATTCTGGTATATGACAAATGAGAACAGTCTTGAGTGAAACTCTGATTAGAGAAAGATATAAAATTAACAATTTAACCTATTTGAGCTGCAATTAGTAATCTGGCACTAGACCTCTCCATGTTTTTAGCTTCAGTGCCTTTTAACTTAATAAAATGAATAAAATGTAGACTTTTTATCTGTCATTGGGGCTTTTCAGTTACTGCAGTCCATGAATAAAGTACAAATGTGCTGCCTAGGTGAAATGGCTGCTTTTTCAAACTGCAATTGATAATAATGAAACACCATAACACACCATTAAAACTAATTATATCATTCAAAGTTCCTACAGGAAAGAACTACAAAAGTACATGACGAGAGATAACACACTAATTATGTCTAAATGGGGACACAGTCTGCATATTGCCTTTGTCAAAGTTTCTCTACGTGGGGAAACTGGGAAGAATGTAGGCCAACGAGTCACTAAATTCAAGCTTGTTGCATAAAAGCCAGCATCAATTATGAATATATTTAGGTATAGAAACAACTATAAAGTTTTGAATGGCAGTTCAAAATCTGATCCGAAGGGAGACTGGACTTTTTTCTCTAGTACCTGTACCAGAGTTATAGATTATATAGCTGTTCCTACTGGTGTTTTTGCTGCATTTATAGATTTTACAATGCTGCCAATGGGTTTCAGTTACCACTTCCCCATAATGGCCTGTTTTAGTTCAGAAAGTGATGTACTATATTTATCTGACAAGTTTGAATCAGAAGAAGTGGGCCCTGATGTCATAAAATAGGAGAGTAAGGTCACCGGGCAAGCATCCATACTTTTTGCATCTACAGAGCTGGAAGGTCGTTGAGTTCAGTTTATGTCAGCAGACCCACGGCACAGTTTATTTCTCTTTTAGGACTTGCATCAGGAATCACCTTGTTACACAGAAAAAGCCAAAGGCGATGGGGTATAATCACTCATGGTTTGATAGTGACTGTAGGCAGCTTAAGAAGCAAGTCAGGAACTCTGCTAGACTATTGAAAAGAAACCCTTCAGCTTTGGTAATTAGTGGGCATACGAAACTTAAATCTCAATTTAAAGCACTTATTAGAAAGAAAAAAATTGATTTTCAGATGACTCTTTGGATAAAGTTAGAAGAAGCTGTTGTACATAAGGATCCTACTTGCTTCTGGGCCATCATTAATAAGGATCTAAAGGGAAGATTTTCCCCTTTGGAATATCATATAGATAGACTCACATTGCAGGATCACTTTCTAAAGATTTTTAATATCTACCTGGACGAGAGTGATGCTCTATATTCGTTCAGTCCAACAACCTGTCGTGGATTTAGTACTCCGGAGCAGATCGAAAGGTTGTTGGATCAACTTCCAGCCAACAAGGCCTCAGGTGAAGACAGGATTCCTGCACACCTCCTTCGAAAGCATAAGCAGTGGTGGGTCCCTGTTCTTAATAATTTGTTCAACTTTATCATTCAACACGGGATAATTCCGTCTGGCTGGAATACGAGCATTATCGTGCCAATTTTTAAAAAAGGTGATAAAGCACTTCCCGCCAACTATAGACCAATAAGCTTAATTGACACCATAGAGAAGGTTTTTGGTAAACTTTTATTGGGTAGGCTGGAGAGCTGTGCTAATGAAAACTCTTTGTTGGCAGAGGAGCAGGCAGGATTTCAAACTAGCCATTCAACACTGGATCAGTGTTTTGTTTTGTCTCACATTGTGAGCAAGTATGTTCGTATGCAGGGCAATGCGGTGTTTGCTTTGTTCGTTGACTTTAAATCAGCTTTTGATAGTATAGCTAGGGAGATTCTGTGGAAAAAATTACAAGTCCTAGGCACTGATGAGCATCTCCTTTCACTAATCCGTCTTCTATACTCCAATACCAGATTACAAGTAAGGCTTAATCCAGAGGGGGCAGTATCTGACCCAATTCAGGCATCCAATGGGGTCAAACAAGGATGTGTGCTGACTCCTTTCCTTTTTAATATTTTTATTAACGACATTGTCGAAACTTTTCAAGGCAGTGATGGACATCCACCGGCGATTGGTGGAAGGCCTGTCCCATTGTTATTGTATGCTGACGATATGGTCATCCTTACAACTTCAAAAGTTGGAATGAAACGCCAGCTGGTCATTTTGGAACAATATTGCAGGCCCAATCACTTGAATGTAAACCAAGACAAAACTAAGATCTTGGTCTTCTCTTGGAAGACCAAAAATTATGTTTGGAAATTTAATCAAGGAAAAACCACCTGGAGTCTGTACAATTAAAAGTGATGCAAATTGTAAATGGGCTGCTCCAATTTTGGAGAATTAATGGTGGGAAAAGAGTAATGCCTATGCTCAAGCTGCTTTGTGAGAAACTGCTTCCCCAGTTGCTGTATGGGGTAGAAATTTGGGGCCTGGTCAATACAGAACCACTGAAAACTGTCCAAAATAAAATCCTCAGAATAATTATTGGAGTCCCCCGGGGTACACCTATTTCCATGCTTACAGCAGAAACTGGTACGTTTCCAATCGCCTATAAAATTAGTTCCCTGTTAATAGGCTACTGGCTCTGTGTCCGAGATATGGAACCTGACAGGCTTCCAAGAATCTGCTGGCAGGAGCAATTCAATGTCTTCACAGATTATAAGTGGAGGAAGTTAGTTGAGAGCAGGCTTGCTCAGATTGGTCTAACTATACAAAGCCTGGCTCATTACTCTTGGTCCCAAGCCAAGTCCTTGATTAAAGTTTGACTATCTGATGTTGCCATACAGATTAATAGAATAGCTTTAAATGAGCAAAGGATTGCTCCATGGTACCCTCTGATAAAAACTGACATAAAGTATAAATCCTACCTCTCAGACATATCAAGTTTTAGAACTCAAAGGGCTTTGACCTCTTTGAGGTTTAATATGATGGCCACAAAAGTTTTGAATGGTTGTATTCAGGGCACTCTGAGAGAATTATGATTCTGCCCCCATGGTCTATTAAAGATAGAAGATTTACAACATTAGGTATTTTCAGACGTTACGAGATCACGCTCAACCACAGTGAACCATGGTCAACCAGGGCCAAAGTACCCTGAACGTCTGTTCGGTGGCCACCAGATGTTCACCACGGTCAATACCCACATGGGGTCAATTTCAACCATGCTTCCGGGGCTCCCCACTGGACAATCTCAGAAAGCGTGGTCAAAGAGATTCCCACCGGGAAACAACAAAAAGTGACATCTGGACGGCAATCACCGGCCGGAATCAAACAAAATGATTTCCAGCCAGGGACAAAGCATGCAGCATCACTGCCAGGCAACCAGAAGCCACACAGGCACTGGAGGCAGATTTAAAGGGCAATCCGCAGCAGGGAAGTGTGGCGGGATGGAGCGAGGAGGGAGGTGGAAGAGAGCGGTGCGAGAGAGAGCGAGGGTGGAGGAGGAGGAGGCAGTGGAATTGGTGGAGGAAGTGCAGGTGGAGGAGGGGGAGGTGGAGGTTGTGCTGAGGATGGAGGAGGCGGAGGGGCAACACCTGCAACAGCCGGGACAGGATGCCCCAGGGACATCAACTGGACCAGGGAAGGAGGCACCCCAGAAATGGGTAAGGGGAACCAAGGGGGGGAAACAAGTGGCACAGTGGCACCAAGGGGGGAAGGGGTCTCTCCCGGGAAGCTGTCAGGGAGGGGGGAAGGGGGCAGGCCGCAAGAGAGCCCAGAACTGCACCCAACCATAACCCCCCCTCCCAGGCATCCCGCAGACACAGAAACGGGCCCAGGTGGACGAGACCCCGGAGTACGCTGGCCCAGCTCAGGTGGAGGAGGAGGAGGAGGAGGAGGAGGAGGAGGAGGACCACAGGGGAGATGGGGGAGAAAGCCCTACCACAGAGGGCACCAGTGGGGGTTGCAAGAGACCTGGGACTTCATAAGGATCTGGGGGATTCTGGAGCACCAGTTGGAGCTCGTGCTCAACCAGAGGAACGAACATGTCTACCAGGACATAGTGCAGGAAATGGAGGTGGTGGGGCACCAGCGCACCATGGCACAGTGCTGCTCTAAGGCCAAAGAGTTGAAGAGGGGGTACAAGGCCATCAGGGAGAACAATCAACGATCCGGACACAGAGCCTGGACTGCCCCATTCTACCATGCCCTGGACCGCATTCTCCACATGAAGGGGTCGATAGTCGCCCCACAGCTCGTAGGGAGTGCAGTGGTCCAGGGCAGGGAAAGGGCAAGGTACCCCCTCCCCTCACCATCCCCAGGAAGACACACGCTCCAGGGCCCCGGACCCCCATGAGGAATGTTCTGGGAAATCCAGCACCTGCAGCCCCCCCCCTGGACAGCAGCCCGGAGACCACTCACCCCCAGGCTGGACAGGCGGAGTCCGCAGCCGGCACCCTCATCACCCTCTGTCAGTGGTCCCAGGAGGAGCAATCCCACACTGAGGGGCTGGCCTCGGAAGGATTGGAGTAAGCGGGCAACCAGGAGGGAAGAGGGACCGGGGCCCCAGTGGCAGAGGGCAAGGGGGATGAATGGTCCGGGGCCAGCCACAGCCTCCACAGGCGGGAAGGGGTCACGGGCCCCGCCCGGCCACCCATACACCCCTACACCAACAACCCCCCCTCTTCACCCACATGGCACGGAACACCCTGGCACCAGACCCAGGTGGACGAAAAGGCCGGCACCGAGGAGCTCGGGCAGCAGGTGGAGGAACCAGGTGAGGGACGCGGTCTGGGTGGGAGGCTCCACTGGGGCACCGGGAGGGGGACCCGGGACACTCGGGGGTGGTGTGAGAGGCCTGGGAGGGGGTGGGAAGGGGCCAGGTGACACCTCTGCGGGGCCATGAAGCCCCGCGGCTCCTGGCCCAGTAAGTGACTCACCCTCCTCTACCCTACAGGGCAACCCCAACAGCCACCGTCTCCAGGGCCTGTGCCCCATCCCAGCGTATGAAGGAGCACCGGGCACAGGTCTGCCGGTGGAGGGAGGACCAGGCAGATGACATCATCCGAACTTCGGCGGAACAGGGGAAGAGGATGATAGCAGCCATGGACTGGATGGAGGTGGACATCGAGAGGTCCCTGGAGTGGGCAGAGGCATGGGACATGAGGCTCCAGGCAGAGGTGCTCCTGGAGCAGAGGCAGGAATGCTGGGAGCACAGCAGGAAGGTGGAAGCCCTCGGGCAGTTGGAGCAGGCCATCGGGCATGGAGCAGGGATGGTGCGGGAGCACTCTGCAAAAATGGACAGGTCCCATGGTGTGCCTATGTGATGGCAGCCACCTCTCCAGGCACCCTGCCTGCCCAGGGCCCCATGCCGAGCCCCTCAGTGCCCCCACCCCCTCCCCAACCACTCTAGCCGCCCCCACACCCGCAGGGGCCATGTATCCACCTCCCGGTCCCCTCTGCCATCCGGAGTGTGCAGCCACTCAGGGGAGGCACCCAGGTCCCCCCTCCCCCCAACTGACGGCTGCCCTGCTGGCCCAGGAGGAAGCCCAGGACACTGCTGTGGACACAGACAGTGGGGGGGAGGGAAGCTTGCAGGGCTCGGTGGCGACCACTGGATGTGCGAGGCGGTGTCCCAGGAAACGTGGGGGATGGGGTGGATGGGGTGGAAGGGGGAGGGCAGTGTGATGTGGGGGCACTGTAGGGGGCAGGGGCTGGCAGGGGTGGAGGGAGAGGTGTCGGGTGCAAATGTACACGTGGGTGAAATAAATGTTCTTAGCCTTATATTGCCTCCCGTGCCCATTACTGGTTGACAGGGGTGGAGTGGTAGGGGTTCGGATCGGCTCCCATGTAGGGGCTAGCCCAGGGACCCCCTTGGGGTGGGCCGGGTTGTGGAGGCCCTCACACCTCGCCTTCCCGGCTGATATGCCTCACCAGGGCATCCCGGATGCGCTTGGTGTAATGGTACTCCCTTGGGTTTTCAGCGTTCATGTACAGGGGCACCGGGCCGGGGGGGTCGGATGGGCTCGGGGTATTCCAGGGCTGCCCCCTCGGTCTTGTACACATTGTGCAGCACACAGCAGGCACTGAGCACCAGGGCCGAGGTCTCCACAGTGTAGTCCAGCCAGCCAGCGAGGCTCCTTTGAGGGCCCCAAAGGTTCGCTCCACCACGGTCCTGCTGGAACACAGGCGGGTATTGTATAGCACCTCCACAGGGTTGTGTGCAACTGGGTACACCTTCATTAGCCACCTGGTGAGGGGATAGGCTGTTTCTCCCAGGATACAGGGGGACATCGGTACCCCCCGATCCAGTTCATCCCCATGTCAGCAAAGTCCCCCCGGAACATCCGGGCATAGAAGGGGGAGATGGTCATGATCCTGTCATCGTGATTGCGGCTGGAGTTTCCCGTGTAGATGTCTATGAACCAGCCCCAGTGATCCACAACCACCTGCAGCTGCAGGGAGTATTACCTGTGCCTGTTGACATACTCTGCAGCCTCCCCTGCAGAGGAGCGGAGGATCGCGTTGTGGGTTCCGGCACATGGTCTCTCTCCCCTATTGCAGGTGCCCAGCTGCCTCGCGGAGCACCGCTGGCCAGCTGCGGCCCCGGCTCATGGCCTGCTGATCTGCCCTGGACACCCTCTGAGCCCTGAGCCAGGCCAGGGCTCTCCTGCACCCATGGTGGGCCCTGAGGGACCATACAGCGCTCGAGGCGACGGCAACCAGCAGGCGGGCGCCGAGGTGCTGCTCCATGGTAAGGATGTGCAGCTGCTCGGTGTAGTCATGGTTCCACTTGGCTGTGAGCACTAGGTGCATCCAGTAGGCGGCTGCCCTGTTCCCCTCCATGGTGGTGGCAGCCCCATGGATTGGGGGATGGTTATGCTGGCCTGGTGATGGCCTGGGTTGGCCGGGGCCACGCCCCAGCTGCCTGGGGCCCCACTGCGATGCTGGTGTCCGTGGGCGTGCAGTTGGGCACACCTGCTGTCCTCGCATGGGGCCTAGCGCAAGCTCAGGTGCGGGCGGCTGGGCATTCCTTGTGCAGCTGCATGCCTTCTGCCATCACCCCCCCTCCCTGTTTGCAACACCGTGTCCTTGCTGGCCTGATTAGCGGTCCTGTCTGGGCACTTGTTTCCTGCAGCTGTGCCGGGTCCGCACCCCACACCTCACTCTGTTGCTATACAATGTTGCGGCCTGTGGCCACCTAGCTTGTCCTTGGGACCCCTCGGAGGCCCCCCCAGCCCTGCAGGGAATGTGTGCCACCCTGTCCATAGTGTTATTCTCCCTGTCTTGCTGGACCATGGCTGGTTGTGCTTCCACCGGGCTCCCGCTTCCTGGCCCCCATGGAGCCCCCATAGTTGGACCTTCTGCGAGACCATGTCCCTGTGTGACCTGTGGCATACCCCAGCCATGCAGCTGCTCCTGGGCTTCCCGGACATTCAGTTGAGTGCTTATGCGAGCCTGAGCTTTGGCCTTTGCTACTTCGGCTATGAGGCGAGTGCTCGGGATTGCCGGCTGCATGCGGAGATGCTGGAGCTGGTTCCCTTCCCCGATGGGTGCATCCCAGAGATGAGGTGTTCTCATGTGACCTGGTCCATGGCTGAGACCGTGTCTGCACTGTCTGTGTGCAGCCTGGCCGCCTACATGATCTGCCTTGCGGAGGGGGGGCCTGACTTGGCCATGTCCTACTTTGGCTATGTTCACGGGGCCCATGTGTACAAGCGGTATCGTGGGACCAACCGTTGGAGCTGGGTAAGCTTCCGTGGCCCCCTGCTGCTGACTGCTGCATGTCTGAACCTACCACGGTGGAGCTGTCGGTGCTGTTGGGCGTGTGGTCCCGTTTGGATGTGCAGTTGAGACTGTCCATGCAGGATCCCTTTGAAGCCTACTACCTGATCACCCACCACATGTTCTTGTTGGGGTACCACCGAGGCATGATCCATTGGCCCCACTGGGTTGATCGGCCCCTGGGCCCATTGTGGCCCCAGCAGCTGGCTGTGAGTCCCGGTGTGCATCCTGGCCCCCGGTTGCCTGCCCCCATGTGGGCTCTGGCCCCTTCCCGGGGGCCAGGTTCCACTGGCTGCTCCCTTCCTGCTGCCTCTGCCATGCTGCTGTGCTGCCTGTTTCCTGGGGTGCTGCTACCCCTGCCTGTGGCTCCGGCCCCCCTCTGCCCCCCCCATCTGACTCTGTAACCGGTGTTCCCCTCTGTGGTTGCCTTGCCCTGTACCTGGGTCTGGCTCTCTGCATGGCCTCACCAACCCACCTGTGTCCAGCGGACTGTCCTTACCCACCAGTGCCAGGAACACAGCAGGCAGGTAGAGGCATTTGGGTAGCTGGAACAGGCCATCGAGGGGATGGTGCAGGAGCATTCAGCCAAGATGGACAGGTCCCATGACATTGGGACCTCCCTGCTCCTGCACGTGGGCACTATGTGTGCCTATGTAATGGCAGCCACCCCTCCAGGGACCCTGCCTGTCCAGGCCCCCGTGCTGGGACCCTTGGCACCCCCACAACCTCCCCAACCACCCCAGCTGCCTCCAAGCCAGCAGGGGCCTGCATCCACCTCCCAGTCACCGCCAGCCTCCGGAGAGAGCAGCCACCCGGGGGGGCCTCGGGTCCTGGGTCCTCCCTGCCTCCCACCACCACCTGCCCCTCCTGACACTGAGGGATCCCAGGACACTGTTGCAGACACAGACAGCGGAGGGGAGAGCAGGTCACAGAGCTCTGTGCCACCCACAGGGTGCTCGAGGGGTGCCCCAGGGGCCACGGGGGAAGAGGGGGAAGGGGGAGGGCAGTCTGAGGGGGTGGGGGGCATGGGTAAGCTGGTGATATAATAAACGCATGGATGACACAGTCACCTCCTGTGGTCAGTTCAGTGGCCCAGAGGTGGGGGGGTGGCCCATGCCTGTATAGGGGCTCTCCTGGGGAATCCCCTGGGCTCCCTGGGGGGTGGGATGGGGGGTGGGTTCCCTCATGCCTGGGTCTCCTGGCTGATGTGCCTGGCTAGGGCCTCACAGATGTGTTTGGTGTAAAGGTGCTTCCTCGGGTTGTCCGCATTCATGTACAGAGGCACAGGGCCGGGAGGTCGGGTAGGCATGGGGTATTCGAGGGTGGCCCCATCGGTCTTGCACACATTGTGCAGCACACAGGAGACACCAATCACCAGGGTCGAGGTGTTCACTGTGTAGTCTAGATGACCGGCAAGGCTCCTCCAGTGCTGCTTGAGGGCCCCAAACACCCACTCGACCGCGGTCCTGCTGGCACACAGGCGGGTATTGTAGAGTGCCTCTGCCAGGGTCTGAATGACCGGGTATACCTTCATCAGCCACTGGGTGAGGGGATAGGCCGGGTCCCCCAGGATACAAAGGGGAATCAGCACCCCCTCGATCTGGGCCATCCCCATGTCTGCAAAGTCCCCCCTGTACATCTAGGCATAAAAGGGGGAGATGGTCATGATACGGGCATCGTGGCTGTGACCGGAGTTGCCCATGAAGATGTTTATGAACCTCCTCCGGTGGTCCATGACAGCCTGCAGCTGCAGGGAGTGATACCTGTGCCTGTTGACATACTCCATGGCCTCCCCCGTGGAGGGGTGGAGGATCTCGATGTGAGTGCCATCCACGGTGCCCATGCAGTTAGGGAACCCACCAGCCGTGAAGTCGGCAATCATGGGCCCCTGATCCACCAGCTGGATTGCCCTGTCCAGGCGGATGCCTTTCACAGCCTCATAGACATCCCGGAGGATACAGGCCATGGTGCTCACCCTGACACCGATGTGCTGCGAGACTGACTGGCAGGAGTCGGGCATTGCCAGGGCCCAGATCCCGATGGCCACTCGCTGGACCATGGGGATGTGCTGTCACTCCAGCCAGGGTGTGAGCAGCTCCACAATCCACAGTAGGGTGAGCTTGTCTATCCGAAAGTGAGCCCTCCAGGCTGCCCCGTCCCACTGAGCCAGCACCCGGGACCACCACCCCTGTGCCTGCTCCATGACCCATAGTCGCTGGGCAATGGGCATAGTGAGCAGGGCGACCCGGCGCATGGTCTTCCTCCTCCTTTGGAGATGTCAGGCCACCTCGCAGATCACCACAGGCCTGGTCTGGCTGCGACTCACAGCCTGTAAGTCCACCCTGGACACCCGCTGTGCTTGGAGCCAGGCCAGGGAGTGCCTGTGGGCTTGGTGAACCCTGCAGGCCCCTGCAGTGCTCCAGGCCACTGTAACCCACAGGCGGGCACCCAGGTGCAACTCAGCGGTCTGGATGCACAGCTGATCGGTGTGGGTTTGGTACCACTCGGCACAGAGTGCAAGGAGCATCCCACATGCACCCAACCTGTCCCACTCCATGGTGAGGTGAGGCCTGGGGGGCCACTGGCAGCTCTGATATAGGCTGGGATGGGTGTTCCCCTCCCCCCCGGCTGTCTGTGCTGGCTCCTGCAGGGCAGATTGCCCAGGGCGGTGGGTGCACGGTATTGAGCACACCTGCTTTCCCTGGCAGGAGCCGTGCACACGGACCGGCGCACGCACGGGTGTCACGGCTGCAGCTGCATGCCTTCTGTCATCACCTCCAACCTATGCCTGTTGGCAACATCATGTCCTTGCCAGCCTGATTAGTGTGTCAGCTGTCCTGCCTGTATGCTCAGTTCCTGCAGCTGTGCTGGGTCCACATCCCATGCCTTGCTCTGTTGCCATACATTGTTGTGGCCTGTGGCTTTCTTGGCCGGCCTTGGTGCCCCCCCGATCCCTCTCCCACCCCTGGAGGGAATGTGGACCCCTCTGTCCATGGTGTTATTCTCCCTAGTGTGCTGGACTATGGCTGACTGTGCTTCCACCAGGCTCCCGGCCCCCATGGGGCCCCCCATCCATGGTCCTTCCATGAGACCATGGCCCTGTGTGACCTGTGGCATACCCCGGCGGTGCAATTGCTCCTGAGCTGCCCAGACAGCCTGTCAGGTGCTTATGTGAACCTGAGCTCTGGCCTTCTTTACTTCAAATTGAGGTGATTTCCCAGAATTGCCGGCTGTATGCTGAGACGCTGGGGCCGGTTCCCTTTCCCGATGGGCACATCCCAGAGATGAGGTGCTTGCATTTGGCTTGGTCTGTGTCGGAGACCATGTCCACCCTGTCTGTGTGGAGCCTGGCCACCTACATGGTCTGTCTGGCAGAGGGGGGCCCTGCCATGGCCGTGTCCTACTTTGGCTGCGTTCACGGGGACTGTGGGTACCAGCGCTCCCATGGGGTGGTGTATCACTGGCTGTTGGAGCTGGGTCAGCTTCTGTGGCCCCCTGCTGCTGACTGCTGCATGTCTGAGCCTACTGCAGCAGAGCTGGCGGAGCTGTCCGGTGTGCGGTCCCATTCCAATGTGCAGCTGGGTCTCTCCATGCAGGATCCCTTCGAGGCTTACTACCTGATTGCCCACCACATGTCCAATCATGGGTACCGCTGAACATGCTTCATTGGCCCCACCTCATTCACCAAGTGGGGCCCCTGGCCCCTACGTGGCCCCCAGCATCTGTCTGTGAGTCCCCCTGTGCCTCCCGGACCCCTGTTCCTGTCCCCCATGGGGGGTCCCAGCTCCGCCCTGCTGCCATGGCCCACTGCCTGCTCCCTCCTTGCTGTCTCAGCCATGCTGCTGTGCTGCCTGATTCCTGGGGTGTCTCTGCCCCTGCCTGTGGCTCCGGGACCCCTNCCCACTCGACCGCGGTCCTGCTGGCACACAGGCGGGTATTGTAGAGTGCCTCTGCCAGGGTCTGAATGACCGGGTATACCTTCATCAGCCACTGGGTGAGGGGATAGGCCGGGTCCCCCAGGATACAAAGGGGAATCAGCACCCCCTCGATCTGGGCCATCCCCATGTCTGCAAAGTCCCCCCTGTACATCTAGGCATAAAAGGGGGAGATGGTCATGATACGGGCATCGTGGCTGTGACCGGAGTTGCCCATGAAGATGTTTATGAACCTCCTCCGGTGGTCCATGACAGCCTGCAGCTGCAGGGAGTGATACCTGTGCCTGTTGACATACTCCATGGCCTCCCCCGTGGAGGGGTGGAGGATCTCGATGTGAGTGCCATCCACGGTGCCCATGCAGTTAGGGAACCCACCAGCCGTGAAGTCGGCAATCATGGGCCCCTGATCCACCAGCTGGATTGCCCTGTCCAGGCGGATGCCTTTCACAGCCTCATAGACATCCCGGAGGATACAGGCCATGGTGCTCACCCTGACACCGATGTGCTGCGAGACTGACTGGCAGGAGTCGGGCATTGCCAGGGCCCAGATCCCGATGGCCACTCGCTGGACCATGGGGATGTGCTGTCACTCCAGCCAGGGTGTGAGCAGCTCCACAATCCACAGTAGGGTGAGCTTGTCTATCCGAAAGTGAGCCCTCCAGGCTGCCCCGTCCCACTGAGCCAGCACCCGGGACCACCACCCCTGTGCCTGCTCCATGACCCATAGTCGCTGGGCAATGGGCATAGTGAGCAGGGCGACCCGGCGCATGGTCTTCCTCCTCCTTTGGAGATGTCAGGCCACCTCGCAGATCACCACAGGCCTGGTCTGGCTGCGACTCACAGCCTGTAAGTCCACCCTGGACACCCGCTGTGCTTGGAGCCAGGCCAGGGAGTGCCTGTGGGCTTGGTGAACCCTGCAGGCCCCTGCAGTGCTCCAGGCCACTGTAACCCACAGGCGGGCACCCAGGTGCAACTCAGCGGTCTGGATGCACAGCTGATCGGTGTGGGTTTGGTACCACTCGGCACAGAGTGCAAGGAGCATCCCACATGCACCCAACCTGTCCCACTCCATGGTGAGGTGAGGCCTGGGGGGCCACTGGCAGCTCTGATATAGGCTGGGATGGGTGTTCCCCTCCCCCCCGGCTGTCTGTGCTGGCTCCTGCAGGGCAGATTGCCCAGGGCGGTGGGTGCACGGTATTGAGCACACCTGCTTTCCCTGGCAGGAGCCGTGCACACGGACCGGCGCACGCACGGGTGTCACGGCTGCAGCTGCATGCCTTCTGTCATCACCTCCAACCTATGCCTGTTGGCAACATCATGTCCTTGCCAGCCTGATTAGTGTGTCAGCTGTCCTGCCTGTATGCTCAGTTCCTGCAGCTGTGCTGGGTCCACATCCCATGCCTTGCTCTGTTGCCATACATTGTTGTGGCCTGTGGCTTTCTTGGCCGGCCTTGGTGCCCCCCCGATCCCTCTCCCACCCCTGGAGGGAATGTGGACCCCTCTGTCCATGGTGTTATTCTCCCTAGTGTGCTGGACTATGGCTGACTGTGCTTCCACCAGGCTCCCGGCCCCCATGGGGCCCCCCATCCATGGTCCTTCCATGAGACCATGGCCCTGTGTGACCTGTGGCATACCCCGGCGGTGCAATTGCTCCTGAGCTGCCCAGACAGCCTGTCAGGTGCTTATGTGAACCTGAGCTCTGGCCTTCTTTACTTCAAATTGAGGTGATTTCCCAGAATTGCCGGCTGTATGCTGAGACGCTGGGGCCGGTTCCCTTTCCCGATGGGCACATCCCAGAGATGAGGTGCTTGCATTTGGCTTGGTCTGTGTCGGAGACCATGTCCACCCTGTCTGTGTGGAGCCTGGCCACCTACATGGTCTGTCTGGCAGAGGGGGGCCCTGCCATGGCCGTGTCCTACTTTGGCTGCGTTCACGGGGACTGTGGGTACCAGCGCTCCCATGGGGTGGTGTATCACTGGCTGTTGGAGCTGGGTCAGCTTCTGTGGCCCCCTGCTGCTGACTGCTGCATGTCTGAGCCTACTGCAGCAGAGCTGGCGGAGCTGTCCGGTGTGCGGTCCCATTCCAATGTGCAGCTGGGTCTCTCCATGCAGGATCCCTTCGAGGCTTACTACCTGATTGCCCACCACATGTCCAATCATGGGTACCGCTGAACATGCTTCATTGGCCCCACCTCATTCACCAAGTGGGGCCCCTGGCCCCTACGTGGCCCCCAGCATCTGTCTGTGAGTCCCCCTGTGCCTCCCGGACCCCTGTTCCTGTCCCCCATGGGGGGTCCCAGCTCCGCCCTGCTGCCATGGCCCACTGCCTGCTCCCTCCTTGCTGTCTCAGCCATGCTGCTGTGCTGCCTGATTCCTGGGGTGTCTCTGCCCCTGCCTGTGGCTCCGGGACCCCTTCTGCCCCCCCATCTGCCTCTGCCCCCGGTGTTCCCCTCTGTGGTCGCCATCTCAATTGTCCACCTCCGGTGCCCTGACAGCCCCCCCAGCTCCTCAGGGTGCTGCTGACCGTCCTTGTTCACCTTTGCCCCCTTCTGCACCCTGCACCCACCCCTCCTGGGTGCCCATGTGATCTCAGCATTCTGGGGCTCCATACGGCCCCCTCTGGCTTCCTCCCGGGGGGGTCATGTGACTTTGGACCTGCTGCACTGCCCTGGACCTCCTGTCTCCCCTTCATGGCCCCCTTGCTGGCGCTTCGGTTCCGAGTGTGCCTCCTGGACTGTTCCTGGTCTGCTCCCTGTTGCATGTGTGCTCCTGCCATGCCTGTGCCTGGACTGCCTGGGGCCCCCCATTCCGGGACTGCCTGTGTTGCTGTGGGGGTGCCCGTGCGGGCTTTTCTGTATTGGGGGTTCTGGTTGCCGTTGCCTGTGTCCCAATGTGCCCCTGTGCCATTTCCCCTCCTCTTCCCTGTCCCTTGCGCCCCCTCCCCCCCTTGCCCATTGTGCCTTGTGTGGTGTCTGTCCCACTGTGTCTCCCCCCCTCCCTTTCCTGTCTGGGTGTGTGTGCACCCAGGCGTGTGTGTTTGTGCTGTGTGTTCCACTGTACCCTCGCTGTCTGTGTGCCTGTTGTGTGTGTACCTGGGTGGCTCTACTCCCTCCCTTCCTGTTTCTCTTGTGTGGGTGTTCCCTCATGTCCCTTTTGGCTTCCTTTGCCCTCAGGCAGCCATATCTGTGTCCCTCCCCTCCCTGGATCGTTCTGGGTGTTTTGAGCACGGCCGGGAATCGGCGTCACATCTGTTGCGCTGTCCTGGGCCATGACCTGGTGGCCCAATTCCTTGTCGTGGTCCCGCTCCCATCACATCTGTTCAGGGGTTTTATTGACCATGGGGGGGTGGTTGTTCGGTTCACCACTGCTGGGAATCCACTGTGGTGACTCCGGAACGCATAACATCTGAAATCACCCTCTTTTGTCAGAATATATTGTGTTGCATGGTATCTTTTATTTTTATTTTTTTATTTCGTAGATTTTTATACCGCCCCATCCTGCAAAGCAGCTCGGGGCGGTTAACAACAATAAAAATAGTTTAAAACATTTAAAATACAATATAAAATACATCAATAAAACAGGGCAGTGTGCATAAATAAATATATAAGTGGGGGATTAAAACTCACCCCCCCCTCCCTCCCAAAGGCCTGGGCAAACAGCCAGGTCTTACAGTTCCGCCGAAATGTCAAAAGGCTTGGGGCCAGGCGAGCTTCCTCCGGAAGGGAGTTCCACAGCCGCGGCCCTACCACCGAGAATGCCCGCTCCATCGTGGCCCCCCGCTTAACACGGGGGACCTCCAGGAGGGCACCCCCGGCAGACCGCAGGAGCCGTTCCGGGGCGCGAAGGGCGAGGCGGTCCCTAAGGTAAGAGGGGCCAAGGCCGTATAGGGCTTTATAGATCATTACTAGGACCTTGAACTTGGCCCGGCACACTATCGGCAGCCAGTGCAGCGCTCGGAGCACCGGTGTAATGTGCTCCCGGCGACCCGTCCCCGTAAGAAGACGGGCCGCCGCATTCTGCACCAGCTGCAGCCTCCGGGCCAAGAACAAGGGAAGCCCCACGTAGAGCGCGTTACAGTAGTCGAGCCGCGAGGTGACGAAGGCATGGATGAGGGAGGCCAGGTCCGGGCCAGAGACATACGGACGCAGCCTACGTACCAGATAAAGCTGGCGGAAGGCAGCTTGTGATTTTAGTTGCCCATGAAAGAATGATGAATGAATTATATATAAATCTCTGTTCCTCCTGATAAACGCATAGCATATTCATTAATTAAAGTTAGAAAATTTCATTCTAGACTGCATAGCTGCTACCCGGGGTGTTTTCAGACATGACGGGGTGGCTTCGCCCCATCCTGAAAACAACCCTGAGATTCCCCACCGGGATCACCCAGGCACAGCAAACAGATGTGCCGGGGATCCCAGCAGGGAATCAGGGAGGGGGAGGGGCCGCGCGGCACAACATGCGGCCGCACGGCCCCACCCCCTCCACACTGCCTTGCTGCCCGCCCTCTGGGGAGACCGGTGGGCGGTGAGGCCAATGCCGCCGCAGAGTATGGCCGAGTTCACCACGGCCCGGAATCCCGCTGGGGATTCCAGGCCGTGATAGTCGACCAGACGTTACTCTTTTTTTATGCCCGCCTGTAATCACTTTCACCACGCTTCAGCCAATTTTTGCGCTGGTAGCCCGGGAAGTGTGGTTGAAATTGACCCCATATGGGTATTCAGTGTGACGAACACCTGGCGGCCGCCGAACAGACGTGCAGGGCACAGTGACCACTTGTAGATATTCAGCATGGTTCACTGTGATCTCATCACGTCTGAAAACACCCTAAGTGACAGCTGTTGAAAAAAGGGAGATTATAGTGGCAAAAGAGCTCTTCGTTTCATCAAGTATAAAATAAATGATCACTAGTTTCTAGACTAGTTAATTAGAAGTTTTGTAATTTTTTTAGGAATGCAAACATGGCAATGGGTTCTTTCATAAGATATTTCATGAACATATTGTTATTGTCAGTTCCTCCCTAGAGACAGTTGTATTCGGGGGACAATGGTAATGTAGTAATACACGCAACTGTATTAGTCACAAAAGTTATTTTAGCAAATCTTGTGATACAGAATCAGTTAGCCAGCCAGAGAACCTTGTTGTTATATCAGAACATGTAGAATAGTAGAAAAAAATCTAAAATACAAACCCCAATCTGTTCAAAATATATGAATTTTTTTTAGTCAATATAGACCAGGTGGATTCTGAATCAAATGAACTGACTCATAATGCAGTTCAATATATCCTGGAAATAGATAATGAAAGAGATGATGGGAAAAATTATCTTAAAATTCCCTAAAATGCATAAAAGCTACAAACAGATGAAATAGTAAATTTACTTGAAAATGAGTTCTGGCTCTATAGTTTAATATTTTTCATGAGTGAACTATTACCAAGACAAATTCAGTGTTTTATCTAGGGCTGGAATTATTCACACCAATGTTATAATGCTATTCCGACACCTCAGACCTTAGAATTCCATGTTTATCTCGGAATACTAGTTAATTGGTGAAATAAATATTCTACTAGTAAATTGTTCATTCAAAGGCAAATGGCCTGGACTGAAAGAAAATGATAAAGTTTATTACATTTTAAAAATTATGACCAGGTTCTTTCTTGGCAAAAAAGACAAGGAAGAACTAAGGGCATTTTTAGATGGGAGACATTTCTACCGCAGCTTAAAAATCCAGCTTGGTGAAACCCCTGTGGGGGGTGGATTTAGATGGTCCTTGCCAGAGTGGAAGTTACCCGGACACTGACAGAAACAGAAGCGCATGGCAACTCGCAGAAGTTTTGAGACATGGTCTAGGTAAGTCCTCGATAGTCAAGGTCTTACCAGTCTGTGTCTCAAAACATCCAGGAGTCACCTGGCACCACTGTTTCCAACGGTATCCAGGTGACTTATGGTTCACTGAGGAGCATTTAAATCCTCCCCTGTAGGGGTTTTCCAAGCCGGATTTTTAAGCTGTGGGAAAAATGTCTCCTGTCTAAAAATACCTGCAATGTGAATATAAGAACACGTCTTGACCTTGAAAACAAGTATTTAAAACAGAAAAGTGAAATGAAATTGAATTTATTTGGAATTCCAAAGTGTTGTATATCATGCTTATAAAGTGCAGGATTTAGTTATTTTTCAGCAAAATATTTCCGCATGGCACAATGGGCCAGCTATGGGGATACACACGGTTTACATGCACATAGTTCCACACAGTTTATGCGGGCTTTAGGATCGAGCCCATTGACTTAAATGGGAACAAGATTTCAGCTATTAAAACATTTGGTTATTATTTCTACTTATATAGTGCCAGCAACATGCGTGGTGCTGAACAATTATGATTAGAAGCAGATTGCTGCTCCCAATTTCTTACAATCTAGGACAGACAAATGAGGAGAACATAAGGCGAGTCAGGGATACGTACATCTCTATTTTAAATATGGGGAACTGAGACTGAGAGATAGTGACTTGCCCAGGACCACTCAGTGATATCATGGCTAAGGCGGGATTTGAACCCTAGTTATACAGCCAAGAATTCTGATACTTATTTTAATTTCTTTGGCCTTGCAATTGTGCTAAAAATTCCTCAAATGTTTCCAGCTGAAATACAGAAAAGCTCAAAAATGAAAAAAAAAAAGTGGTGAAATCTTTATCCATGAAAATCAATAGGAGCTGAGCCACTGATTTAATTGAAGGCAGGACTGCAACCAAAATTCCATGCCCCACCACCTTCTTAAGCAGTGCTGGGAGAGGTTGTTTCACCCCCACACCCCAGGCTGGCACTTCTCACCTTGAAAGACTTGTAGGTGCCATTTCCTCTGCTCTGGGCTTAGGCAGTAATCCGTGCATGGGGCCAGAGCAGGAGCAAGCAGCCACCCATCCACCCTAATTGCAGCACTGTGGGCATAGCTGGTTGTCTGACTGAAGGGGCCAGGAAGGAATTTTTCTGTTGGCACTGTTTGGCTTCTGGTAACTGGCAGTATTTTCGCTTTCCTCAGTGCATTTCTTGGAATAATTGACTGCTAACTTTAAGATTATTGGGTATGGGTTGGAGGGCAAACTATCATATTTGTCACATTCTTGCAGGAATCAATTTAGGTGTTATAAAGTGTATTTGGAATAGTTAAGCATTTGGTGAATACATCTCCCTATGAGATGGGACTTAATGGCTTAATCAAGAGCAAGTATGGCCAGGTTCTAGCCATTATCCCAGGTTGGAGGGTCAAGTTATGCACTCGAGGACAGGGATGGTCTCAGGTGGACGATGGCCTTCTCGCCTGCTTCTAGGGATGGGTGACCGCGGTTCAGAAGTTCGGAGTTCAGCCTGAACTCGGCCTGTTCGGACGACCGAACCCGAATCCGAACACGAACTGACTGAACAGAACTCCATTCCGAATGCCGAAATGACCAAACAGTTCTGTCAGTTCGGATCGCGTTCGGGTGAGTTCGGGTGGCTGAAACAACAAAAACTTGGTGTCACTGGAAGGCCAAGCGTGGCAGGGAGGGGGAGTTAGCTGAGGAGCAGACTTCCAGGCACCAGGGGTGGAGACGATCAGAGAAGCAGCTAGCCTGCCCAATCACCATCCCTTTTCACCTCAGACCACTGGCTTCACAGTCTGCAATTGGCCACGGGCTAGGCTGTGCATGGAGCCAATGGGGCTTGCAGTGAGGAGGGCACAGCAAGAAACAAAACTGATTGCCTCCCCCCTTCCCAACACCTTCTAGCTAGTAGTCACTGTTCCTGAACAGCAGGCATGTCAGAAGGCTCCCTGTCTCCCAGCAGTTTTTGTTCCTTCCTATTCCTAATTCATTGCCATCCTCCTCCTATTTCACCCATCCAACCCATCTACCTCCATATTTTCATTTATTTAGCTTAGCTTTGATAGATTTAGTTGTTATTTATTGTTTTTATTCCTGTGTTCAATATTCCGTCCTCCCTCCCCCCTCTATTGAATCCTTTCCCTCTCCCTCTTATTCCACCCCTGATTCCCTTCCCCTGTTTTAAATTTTGGATTTATTTAGAGTAGCATTATTATTAGATTGATTTTCATTTCAGTTTTGTACCCCTCCCTGTGTTCTTTGTCTTTCCCCTGTGTAATATTGTATAGATAGTAGGGGCGGGAAAACCGGTAAATCCGGTATCTGATAATGCCGGTACCAGGTGTACCGGCATTATCGGATTCGACCCGGTAAATCCGGTCTGGGTACCGGATTCCGGGTACTGGATTTTTTTACATTGCAGCCATTTAAAAATGGCTGCAATGTAAAAACTTAAAGCCCCAAGTTAAAAAAAACAAACCCTCCCCGAGTCCAGGCTGCACGGGTGGAAGGGGGGACACCCCCCACCCACCCTGCCCAGCCTGGATTTTTGTTTAAAAACAGACTCAGAGGCGAGCCCACCCC
>QEPC01000889.1:990038-1008712 GCA_003113815.1 Sphenodon punctatus
GCCGGCTGTGGCTGCCGGCATCAGAGACGCTCTAGGCCTTCCAGGGAAACCCGGAAGTTCCCCGGAAGGCCTAGAGCGTCTCTGACGCCGGCAGGTTGGGGCGCTTCACAGGCCTGAGGGCCGGCAACCTTGAACTCATCCAGCGCTCCGTTGAACTCATCCAGCGCTCCGTTGAACATGGCAAAATCCAACCCCTCTTTCATTGCCATATGCCACCTGGAGAGTGCCTGGTGGTACAGCTGCATGCAGCACAGCTCGGTGGAGACATACTGTCCATATGGCTCCACCTTCTGCTGCTCCGCCTGGACCATCTTCAGCTGCTCCACCAGGTGGTTCTACAGGTCGACAGAAGAGCGCTGGACCTCAGCAACATGGTCCCAGGTGACCTGCTTCAAATTGGTCCAAAGGGCCTTGGCCTCTAAATCCTCCAGGGGCCTGGGGGTCTCCACATTGGGGCTGGAGGGGGGGAAGGGGACGGACTCCTATGCCGCGATTTGCGGGTTGCCTTCCCCCCTTCTTCTGGCACTGAGGCTCCATGACCGCCACTCGAGACTCCTCACCATGCTGCCTCACTCTCAGTCCATGGGTGCGCTCAATATGAGTAATGAGCCTCCCTCTTCCAGTGGATAGCTTTCTTGAAGATCTAAAAAGATCAGAAAAAGATAGGAACATAAGAAGTTCCATACTGTGTCAGACCAATGGTCTGTCAAGCCCTGCCTGCATTCTGTCTCCACAAGTGGGTGGACTGGGTGGCCATCCAGTCTCTCTCTGCAGGGGACTTCCGTTCCTAACAGGTCATAGGGAAATTCATTCCCTGTTTTTCTTGTCCCCGTGCCAAACCTTGCATGTGTTGATTCTGTCGCCCTTGTCGTAGAACCTCCAGTTATCCGACGTCAGGCGCTGAATGTCTGGGGGGTACCACCACTGGTGACCTCCATCTAGGGGTCCGCCGAGTCCTCTTCCTTCACCTGGTCCTGGCAGCAGCGCTGGGGCCAGCATCCGATTCCTCTCTGAAATGGGAACACATTAAGAATACCAAAGAAATATCATGCATTTATGATGATGATGCCTCTAGACTAGTCCTCCGTCCTTGGGGTGCTAGGGATTGTAGCTAGAAAGCACGTGCAAATCCTGCCCTCCCGGGGGTGCTAGGGGATGCTAGGGATTGCAGCTAGAAAGGCCCTTACTGGCATGTGTAAACCCTGCCCTCCTTGTGGTGCTTGGGATTGCAAGAAGGAAGGCCCTGGCTGGCACGTGCAAATCCTGCTTTCCTTGGTGTGCTAGGGATGGCGACGGGAGATGTGACCCTTGCTGGAGGAAAGAGCCTGCCCTTATTTGGGGGTGCATAGGGAATGGGATGGCAACTGGAGAGTGGAGACCCTTGCTAGCCTTGCACATGTTTGGGTGGGGGTGCTGCTCATGCCAGAGCCCCCCATACTACAGTACCCTCTCTCTCTGTGGCAGACATCCACTGCCACCCGCTGATGCCCACTGTTTTTGCCTGACTGATGCCCACCACCCACGCATCCACCCACATGCCAGTGATCTCGCTCTAACTGATAGAGCCTTTCTTGTCCTCAAAGTAAAAAAAAAGTTTACAAACCTGGGATCACCTCCTGAGCCTGCCGCTGGCTCCTCAGCTGAGGAGCCGGACTCCACCACCGGAGGTGTAGTAGAGACAGTTCCAGCAATGACCTCTACCACCTCCTCCTCCTCCTCGACTGGCAAGTTCGCCCGCAGCCGGGGGATCAAAACTACAGCCTTCTTCATTTATTTTTTTTAAACACACCCACCCACACACCCAAAAAAGTCACCCACACAACACACACCAACACTCACCAACCACCCAAACACACAGCACAGCCAAACCCAACATAAACACAGTCAAAACACACAAAATGAACATCCACCGATTCAAACACACACTCACTCACACAGCTCCACACGCATGCAAATTTCTGGTTTCCGGCATGATTACGTCTTCCTGTGCTCTCGTGAGATTTTTTCAAAAGAACAGTCCAACCCGAACGGAACGGCTGAACAGAACAGCCAAACCTGAACACGGAAAATCACCCAAACATGTGAACCCGAACCTACAAACCAAATGAGGCCGAACCGAATGGCCGAACCCGAACCACGATCTGTTCGCCCATCCCTACCTGCTTCATAGTCACCAGTAATACAACACACCTTCCCAACCCATCTGCACAGCTGGGGTGAGTGGGTAGAGTTATATAATTTGTAGAGCATAGAGTGACGGCAGTACATAAGTGTACATCAGACCACCTGGAATGGCTGTTAGTTATCTGGTGTTACTGGTAATGTAACCCACCTGCCTGGTGCAGTGCACATTAATGGGTGGGGGGGGGCATTTCCTCTCAATCCAGAGAGGAGAGTGACTCATACTCACTCAACAGTTAAATTGCAAGTGGCAGTGCTAGCCGGCAGTCTCTGGGAGCCGAGCCTGGGAAGGTTGCTGCCTTGTAAACAAGGTTCTTTGAGATGGCCACATACATTCTCACACACAGATTTGAGAATTTATGGAAACCATCTCTAAAAACCTTGTTTACAAGACAGCAACCTTCTGCTCCAGAGAGGCACGGGGTGCAGTAGCTCCTCCTCCGGAGTGAGTCTGTACTGGTAAGGAGAAGCAGTAAGGATAATCTCCATTTGCAATATGAGCAGCTGGTTGTTCTGTCCTAGTGTGGGCAATGAGTAGGTGCAGTTTAAACCTTTTGTCACTGGGGGCAGAGTTTCAGAGCCCCTATGTAGTGGAGAAACATCGCTGTTTTTACTGATGCCTGGGCAGCTGAAGTAAACGCCCCCAGGCTGGAAAGGGCTGAGTACTAAGTGCATGCATTCACTGAGAGGGAATTTATGGTAGGTGGAGCCAGGTTTGGGGCTGAACCACCAGCTTTTTGACGCATTCATGTTCTGCTGCTGGCTGCCACATTTCAGATCTTCTGACACCTATTCAGATCAGGTAAGGAAGAGGAGATAATCTTACTGTTTGGAGAATCTCAACCTGTGTGTGTGTGGTATTTTCCTTTTGTTGGATTTTTCCTGGCCTGGACCTTTTAGAGTTGGTAAAAAAATTTTTTTTGGGGGGGGGGGATCAGGGTGTGTGTGCTATTTTTCTTTAATTAGATTTTGCCTGGCCTGGCCCTTTTAGAGTTGGTAAAAAAATTTTTTTTGGGGGGGGGGGATCAGGGTGTGTGTGCTATTTTTCTTTAATTAGATTTTGCCTGGCCTGGCCCTTTTAGAGTTGGTAAAATGCTTTTGGAAAGCCAGGGGGTATGTGCTATTTATTTTGGATATTTCCTGGCCTTGTTGTTTGCCCCTGGACCATTTAGAGCTGATAAAATGCTTTTGGTAGGGGGGCATGGATTGTTTAGTATTTTTCTTTTGGATTTTTCCTGGCCTTGTTGGTTGCCCCTTTTTGAGTTGGTAGAATGCTTTTAGGGGAGCAGGACATGTTGGGGTGGGCTTCACTCCCCAGGTGGGGGGCCTGATCCTGCTGGATTTGGGAGATATGTGTATGCTTAATACCACAAAAGGAGTAATGGTATGATGGAAACCCAGAATCTGAAACAGCCCCTTAATGACTCAGATATTCTGAATTACTTTTGCAAAAGAAGTGGTTATCTCTATATGAGGGGCAGAAGTGTCACATAAAATGTTTAAAATCTGTTTACACAGAGTGCTAGATTCTGGGCTGCACTGAAATCACATTGTATTGTGCAAAATACTCTTAAACCAAGTTGCTACCATGTAGATATTGTGACTGTAGGGCTGTTTTTTTTGTGGTTTGATTGCAGCAGAGGATGGCAGGACTAGGGTGCAACCCCCAGTGCCACTTCCTGGGAACCATTCCAACAAGAGCTGCTCTGACTTAGATCAGGGGACTGGATTTGCTGACCCAGAAGGTAGAGATGGGCAAACAGAACCGAGTTCGGAAATTCGGTTTGGTGCGAAAATCGAGTTCGGTTCGGAAGTTCGGTTCGGTCGACCAAACTATTTGAGTTCGGTCCGAACTCCGAACTTCTGAACAGAGTTTGGAAATTCAAACCCCATTGAACTAAATGGAATATTATCTTATAGGGATGGGCTAACAGAACCGAGTTCAAAAATTCTGTTCGGTTCTAAAATTGAGTTTGGTTCAGAAGTTCGTTTCGGTCGACCGAACTAGTCGAGTTCGGTCTGAACTCCGAATTCTGAACCGCATTTTCCCATCCCTACCAGAAGTGGGAGATGTCTCCATCTATTATTTCTTGAGATAAAAATGGCAACCATACGCTCTAGGCTTTTAAAGAAAAACATCAAATTTGATCAAAATGAAAACAGAACAAATGAAAAATGTATAAAGCACAGCCACCCTGTTGTGTTTAATGCTGGTAGATCTAAAATGAGACTCACTAGGCCTAGTACATATTCCACCTTGAGCACAGACTAGCAATTTTCTTGTACACCTGGGAGATGGGCCTCTGGGGTCTTCATATCAATGGCAAAGACCAGTCAGTGTTTCTTAACTGTATCTTTCCTCCTTCAGTCTTGTGAGCAGGTAAAGAAAATATACAAGAATTTTTGTTCTGTTAGAAAAAGAATAATTCTTTTTATGCCTGTCTCCTTGAAAGAATAGAGACAAGTTTAATTCAATGTTCTTATCACACGAAGACAAAGGCATTCAATCCAGCATTCTGCACATTTTATAATAAATAAATAAATAAAAAAACATAAACAAAATATTGCAGTAGAGTTGGAACATGGGTCATTGCAGGAAGGGAATGTCTCTTAGATTATAAGCCCCCCGAGGCAGGGATCCTGTCTATTTTTCGAAGTTGTACAGTGCTGGGTACATTGGTGGCTCTATATAAATACCTTTTAATAAATAATAATTTTTAAATGCTGCAGTGTGAACACTTCAAATATGCTTGTTTTCACATGACCTTATACTGTCTTATACTGCTGTGCTTTCTTGTGACAGCCCCCTTTGAATTTTGTCCCTCTTTGTGATTTTTGCGGAGTATGTGTCATTTTCGTTATTACAATAATGATAATGAAAACTGTTGTTTTCATTATTGTTATTGCAATAATGAAAATGACAAATAATAGTAATGAAAATAGAAACAAAAATGACATTCTATTTTGAAATAAAGGGAAAACACTGAAAAATGTATTTCTGGCTATGACGTTTTTGTTTCTTATTCAATTCTGATGGAACTTGTTGAGAATGTATCCCCAGTGGAGGGCACTATGGGTACCAATTTTTGAATATTAATTAAAAGCAGCAGCAGAACTGTGTGTGCAGCATGGTTCGGGTCTTAAGTTGGGGGAGAACTTTGGAACTCCATGCTGCTGCTTTTACGGTGTGCCAAGGACTTCACATAATGTTGTTGTTGTTGGGTTAAGATGGTTTGCTTTGCTTATGCTCTGTCTTTGTGTTTGCATGAAGCACTGCTTCTTCCCCCCGCCTCTCCCAAGCATGTGAAGAGGCCATTTTGTGTGTGCCAACTGGCCCTGACAACTCTTTAAAATGCTCCCTTTGCTGGTTTCCATCCTAATTGTCCGATTTCTAATTTTTTGGGAGACGGGGGTCTGGGGCCTTGGATGGAATGATTTCTTTGTTTGAATTTTCCCTGAATTTTAAAATGGTCCCATTGCAGTTTGGTGGGATGGCAGACTTCTCTGCTGGCTGAGCTGCTGATTTTATTCTTGCTGATTTTACTCTGGTGCTTCCCCCCTGCCTCTTCCAAGCATGTGCAGAACCCATTTTGTGTGTGCCTACTGGCCATGGCTACTATTTAAAATGGTACCTTTGCTGGTTTCCACCTCAATTGCGTTCTAAATTTTTTTTTGGGGGGGGGGGGAAATCTGGCGCCTTGGATGGAATAGTTTATTTGTTTTGATTTTCCTTGCATTTTAAAATGGTCCCGTTGAAGTTTGGTGGGATGTGGCAGACTTTTCTGCAAGAAGGCCATGCCACATGTTGGCTGTCTAATGGCTAATCTCTCCTAGAGAAGCAGCTGCTGAAGCAGCTGCCTTTTACACTGCAACTGAACTGTGTAGCATGGTTGATGGTCTGGGGGACAAGTGGAACTCTATGCTGCTGCTTTTATGAAATGTTAAGGACTTCACATAATACTGTTGGGTTAAGATGATTTGCTTTGCTTGCTCTGTGTTTGCATGTGCACTGCTGGTTTCTCCCCTCTTCTCCCATGCCCCAAGATGAGCAAAGGCCCTTTTTTAGCCTCCCTCCCTGCCTCCCCCCCCAGTGGTACTCTTATTTTAAATGGTTCCTTTGCTGTTTTCCACATAAACTATCTGCTTTCTGGTTTTTGGGTGTGGGGACCCAGGGGTTTGGATGGAATGGTTTCCTTGCTTATTATTATTATTATTATTATTATTATTATTATTATTATTATAAACATTTATATAGTGCCAGTCGTGTGGCCTGGTGCTGTACAGAACATAGAATTAGACGTGGTCCCTGCCTGTGGCTTACAATCTAAAAGACAAAAAGGGGGGGGAGACAGGGAGAGGGGACAGTGGGAGAGACAGGGGAGAAGAGAAACAAACATTCAAGCAGATGCGAAGTCTCAGGTGCGTATGCTTGGCTTGGTTTACAGAGAGGTTGGTGGCAGCAGTCAGCAGAGGAGGGCCGACAGTAAGAGTAAGGGGAAAGACTAGCAGGCATTGGGAAAGGCAGCAAGGAAAAGGTGGGTTTTGAGGAGGGATTTGAAGGAGCGGAGGGAGGAGGCAAGGCAGATGTGGGAGGAAGTTCCAGGCATGGGGGGCAGTGAGGGAGAAGGGTCGAAGGCGGTTAGGCGAGCAGGAGAAATGAGGGAGAGTGAGGGAGGGGACAACGGAAGAGCGGAGAGCGTGTGCAGGAGTGCATAGGGAAATTAGGTCCGAGAGGCAAGGGGGAGCTTGGTCGTGGAGTGATTTGAACGTGAAAACCAGGAGTTTAAACAGGATACATTCAGGAAGGAGGAGCCAGTGAAGGGAGAGGAGGAGAGGCTGCACATGGTCGAAGCGACGGGCAGAGTGAATGACCTTGGCAGCAGAGTTTTGGATTGCCCCTTTGCAGTTTGGTGGGATATGGTAGGCTTTTCTGCAAGAGGGCCATGCTACATGTTGGTTCACTAATGGCTAGTTTACCCTAGCTGGTTGCAGCAGATGTCTTTTACACTACAGCAGAACTGTGTGCGTAGCATGCTTGGGGCCTTGGGGGACAAGTGGAACTCCATCCTGCTGCTTTTGTGGTGTGCTAAGGACTTCACATAATATTTTTGGCTTAAGATGGTTTGCTTTGCTTGCTCTGTGTTTGCATGTGCACTGCTGGCCTTGCCTACTGTTGGCTTGACCCATCCTATACCCCACCAACTTTAGAACCAACCAGCCACCACTGACACCTGCCAAACCCAGCCAGGTGGCTGGGAGGTAGAGTGACCTAGCATAGGGTGATGGTGGTACCTGAGTGTATTCCAGGCCACTCGTAACTGCTGTTGGTTGCATTCTGTTATCATGGCCCATCCCCAGATAACCTGAATTGGATTGACTTAATTTGAATAAAGAGTGTGGCCATTAAATCTCAACATGTGTGCTTGTCTTCTTCCAGGCTTTGGGTCAATGTATTACAAATGCAATTAAACAAAAGAGTAAAAACCTTGCAAACATATTTTAAATTATTTTGACTAATATATTCCACATAGCACTGTAAATTCCTTTAAATTTAATATCACACTTTTATTTTAAAAAATTACAGAATTGGTTTATGTTGCATGCTGGAAGTATTATTTTTATCAATGAAAACTATTCCAAAATGTTTGTGAGCCTTTCCCCGTACAATTACACATTATGCAAACCATTCCTGAGCAGATAATGAAATGCTGTGGCCAAAAATATTATGACTTGCCTTTTAGATTATTTGCTATCTACATTGCCATATAAAATGTACTTCTGTATTGCCCTTGTAGCAATGCTAGTTTAAAATTAGAGTGATAAACGTTAAGAGAATGTAAGGGTGTCAATACACAGGCTGGGATCCCACCAAAGCCCATAGTGGCTCCATGCAGCTTCCACAAAGTTGACTCTTACAGGTCCTGGGCGGGGAGCGCAACAACTCCCTGCCACAGACCACCTGCATGCCACCACCACCACCACCATTGAGTCACAGTTGCTCTAGTGATGCTCTAGGCTGTGTGACTGGTTGCTGTTGCTTTTTGGGTTTTTTTTGAGAAAATGACCCTACTATTTTTGTTTTTTTGTTCATTTTATTTAAAACTAATAAATAATAAAAGCACTGCGCATGTGCAAATGGCTGCTGGACCATTCTGAAAATGTGCAGTCCTTTCCCAAAATAGTACCAGCTGTGGCAGACTGGCTTTCCTTTTTCAAAATAGCACTGGTGCTACTGACACCATTTTGGGAAAGGGTGCGTGTTCACAGAATGACCATGGCGGCCATTTTCCACATGAACAGGTTTTTTTAAATATTTTATTGTAAAAAGAAAAGTGGATGAAAGAAAATGATACTTGTTTCCTTATTCATCCATTTTCATATTTTAATTACTAAAGTGAATGGGACTTTGTTCGTTTTAGGAATTTAAGAAAAAAAACCTAACTGCACCCTCCCACCCCCACCCAATTGGAGGCAGCCCCGTGGAATGCCTGTTGCCCCATATTTGCCCATACACTGGGCCACATTTCCTCTGTTGCTGCCATGTGGAGCAGCCCCAGGGTGAACATCTGGTAGCCACAGGATAGATAAGCAGGTGAATCAGGGGCTAATGGGCAACATGTTGTTTGTTAACACCTTCAGTGTTTGAAGTTACAGTGCAAACTATAACAATTTCTTAAACTCATACACAGTTACACAGTTCCAAGGGCAATCAGATAAAGTATGTGTGTCATTCCATCTTTCTTTAAAACAACAGAACATGAATGCATTGGCTGTATGTCATAAATTCCTTAGAACAACCTTGATGATAACATCACTATTTAGGAACCGGGGCAAAAATACTGAAATAGATGTGGCAGGCGGCAGCTATACACTTTATTTTATTTTTTTTATTTGTATTTTTTTAATGAAAACTGGAATATAGCATAAAGCTTTGTTGTATTAGCATCTAGGAAAACATTAATCCAGCATGCATCCACTTGCCAATTCTAATTTCTAATCATATTGTAGGAGATGAAATAAAAAAATTAGGAACAATCTTTTTACATCCAATTCTACTATTTAAAATAATGAAAGCTATATTTACCACTTAATAACACCTTTCAAACATGGATCTCAATATTATTTACAAACTTGTATTACGCTTTTGCACTGTACTGGGTCAGATATACTGAACATTTGGAATATAACAACTTGATGTGAAATCTTGGCTCCTTTGAAACTGAGGGCAAAAATTCATTTAGGCCTTGATTTCAACCCTGAGGGAGGGGTGCATGTGTGCAAGCATGCGTGTGTGTGTGTGTGTGTGTGTGTGTGTGTGTGTGTACAAATTTTGCTCAGACTTAGCTATAACTGGGACTTAATTTGCACCAGGGCTTGCCAGGGAACTGTTTAGGCACTTCCTCCAGATTGTTGATCTGCAAGACCCCTCCCATGGCTGGATGCAGAAGCACCAACCTCATCCTGTCTTTCCCCCAACAGAATTGAGGCTGATCAGCTGTGTCAAACTGTTGATTGGCAGCAACGATACCTGCCCAACGTCCCGCCAGTTAAGGGCTGGCAAAGTAGGTAAGACACAGGCTGGTGCAGGAAAAAGGAACTAGGGATGTGTGAACAGAACGTGGTTTGGTTGTTTGGTCGTTCGGTCCAGGAACCGAGTTTGGATTCGGTAATTCGGTTCGGTGGGGTTCACTTTGGCAGAATGTTTGTTCGGAGTCAGGTATTGGTATCGACCTTGGTCTTGTATGATTCCGTGATCATGATGGAAACTGGAAACTGGAAGTTTGAATGCGTGCAGTGATCGCGTGTACGTGTGTGTGTTGTGGCTGGTTCTGTGGTTTATTCGTTTGTTTGGTGTGGTTTGGCTGTGTTTGACTGTTGGGATTGTTGTGTTTTTTGGGATTGCTGGTTTGACTGTTGGGATAGTTTGACTGTTGGAATTGAAAATGATGGGGCTTAGGCAGGTGAAGGTGGAGGCGGTGGAGGAGGAAGAGGCTACCATTGCACCTTCTTCTGAGGTGGTGGAGGTCAGCTCCTCATCAGAGGAGCAAGAGGGCACAGTAGGTGCTGCCAGGTTTGTAAACTTTATTTTTGTTTATTGTCCCATAGAACTTTGAGGACAAGAAGAATACTATTCTTTAGAGCGAACTCACTGGTGTGCGGGTGGGTGGTGGGTAGTCAGGCACACACAGTGGGCATCAGCGGGTGGTAGTGGATGTCTGCCACAGAGAAAGAGTGTGTGTGTGGGGCTCTTCCAGCAGTCGGGCATGAGCTGAAGGAAGCACCCCCACCCAAACACGTGCCAGCCATCCCTAGCACTAGAGGCATCATCATAAATGCATGATATTAATTAGTTGTTGTTTATGTGTTCCTGTTTCAAAGAGGATCAAGAAACTACCCCTGCCACTGGTGCCTGAGCTCCCAGAACCCCATCAAAGTGGAAGTCGGAGTCGCTGCCAGAAGAAAGAAAGCAGATGAGGTCTGATGTCTGGCGGTGGTATGACAAGGCAAAAGGTGGAGGATACCCAGTATGCAAGGTAAGGCACAGGGGCTGGAACAACAGGGAATGGATTTCCCTATGACCTGGTAGGAAGTTCCCTGTAGAGAGAGATTGGCCACCCACCCACTTGTGGAGACAGAATGCAGGCAGGGCTTGACAGGCCATTGGTCTGACACAGTATGGCACTTCTTAATTTCCTTCCTATCTTTTATGTTCTTTAGGTATGCAGTAAAAGAATTAAAAGGGGCAGCCATGGGACCACATCGGGGCTCATTGCACACGTGGAGAATGTGCACGGAGAGCTGGTAAGGCAGCGGGACTCTGGCGTGGAGGAACAGCACCAGAAGAAGGGGGAGAAGGCTTGGCAGAAGCACCACCGCCAGCACAGCGCTTCCCCCTCCTCCAGTGCTGCTGAGGACTCTCCAGCCCCCCAGAAGGAGACAGAAGATGAAAGGGCATTTACGGCCCAACTGGAGAGACCTACAAAAAAAATATATAGAGACCTCCCTGAAGTACCTCGACGGACTAAGGGTCCAAGCCATCTCAATGGAGGACTGGCTGGTTGAGCAATTCCAGGAGCTCCAACTGAGGCACCAGAAGGTGGATGCGCATGCTGAATACCTCTCAAAAGAGAAGGAGGAACTTGAATTCCACCTCCAGTCCCTTGCTACATGGAAGGTGTCCTTGCCAGGGGCACTGGACTTTGCCACGCAACATGGGTATGAGGTGGAGGAAGATGTGCTGCCCGCCCCTCTGTCCCGCACACCCTTTTCCACTTTACCCCAGGTTCTGGGGACACAGAACCATAAATTTATTTCTTTGTATATATGTTTGTTTTTTGTTTTATAAAGTTGTAATGTGTTGTTGTTGTTGTTGTTGTTGTTAAAAAAGTTGTTATAAAGTTATGTTTGTTACCTTACCAGATTTGTTTTACCTGCCCAATCTTTTATCCCTCTGTGCTGCTTCTGGCAGGTGGCAGAATCTCATTGTATGCATATACAGCTTGTCAGATTCATACCTGACAGCAGCAGCACATGCAGCATATTAGCCCGACAATGTGCCAGCCGGGTCTCATCATGCAGACAGCCCCCCAGGAGGGGCAGGGCTTGTTTCTGTGTACATGCCAGAGAGAGAGAGAGGCTGTGGCTGTCTGGCAGAGTTGCTTCCTGGGACTGGCATGACTGCTTCAGGTACAGTGGAATGACAGCCCATGGTGGTTGAATGATGTCCCTAGAACTGCTTGGTTGGGCACACTTCATTCAGTCATGAGTTAGGTGGTGACAGGTCCAGGAACGCACACAGTCAGGCAAATATAATACGTTGCGTGTTATTTCCATGTCATTCTGGTAGGTTTGCTGCTGGATGTGGGATTTGAGCATGAGCACAGATGAGAGCTCTCGCTGGTTCTGACAGGTGGCAGCTTGAGCTGGATTCACCTCCCCCGCCATCTCTCTCGTTCTAGTTGGGAGCCTCTCTCTCCCTCTCTCTCTCTCTCTCTGGCCATATAGTGTAGGTGACAGCCTGGGTGGGATCATGTCTGTCTCTCTTTCTAGCTGTGGGGACTGGGGAGACTCACCATTAACAGCAGTTTGCTAACTCGTAAAGAAAAGGTGAAATGACAATGCCCTGTGAGCGGAATGATGGGCCCCAGAACCCTCAGGGCATGTCCTAAGACAGGAGTGGCAGCTTCTAGACGTTGGACAGTCCTCCCTGACAATAAAATGGGTCCCCGAACCCTGACGGTGGGTCCTGGGGCTGGAGTGACTGCTTCTTTAGATAGTGGAATGACAAGTCTCCGTGAGCGGAATGACGACCCCAGAACACTGAGGGTGGGTCCTGGGGCTAGAGTGGCAGTTTCTAGGTATTTTACATCCCTCCCTGCCAGTAAAGTCGGCCCCAGAACCCTGATGGTGGGTCCTGGGACTTGAGTAGCTGTTTCTTGATGCCATGCAATGATGGGCCCAGAACCCCAAGGGGGGGTCCTGGGGCTAGAGTGGCAGATTCTAGATATTGGACAGTCCTCCCTGCCTGTAATGTAGGCCCCAGAACCCTGATAGCAGGTCCTGGGGCTGGAGTGGCTGCTTCTTTAGATGGTAGAATGACAACACCCTGTGAGCGGAATGACAGGCCCAGAACGCTGAGGGTGGGTCCTGGGACTAGAGTGGCAGCTTCTAGATATTGGACATCCCTCCCTGACAGTAACTTAGGCCCCATAACCCTGACAGCTTGTCCTGGGGTTGAAGTGGCTGCTTCTTTAGACAGTGGAATGACAAGCCCCCGTGAGCGGAATGATGGCCCCAGACTCCTGATGGTGGGTCCTGGGGATAGAGTGGCAGCTTCTAGATGTTGGAAAGCCCTCCCTGCCAGTAACATAGGCCCCAGAACCCTGAAGGCGGGTCCTGTGGCTGGAGTGGCTTTTTCTTGATGCCATGGAATGACAGGCCCAGAACCCCGAGAGTGGGTCCTGGGGCTAGAGTGGCAGCTTCTAGATATTGGACAGCCCTCCCTTCCAGTAACGTAGGCCCCAGAACCCTGATGGTGGGTCCTGGGGCTGGATTGGCTGCTCCTTTAGACAGTGGAATGACAAGTCCCCATGAGCAGAATGACGACTCCAGAACCCTGACGGTGGGTCCTGGGTATAGAGTGGCAGCTTCTAGAAGTTGGAAAGCCATCCCTGCTAGTAACGTAGGCCCAAGAACCCTGATAGTGGGTCCCGGTGCAGGAGTGGCTATTTCTTTTTTCTTTTTTTTCTTTTTTTAATTTGAATTTTCTTTTATTTTAAATAACATTATAAACAAACGTATAAACGTTTAACTATGGTTACAGGCACTAATTCTTTTAACTTTTGGGTTCAGGTAAGTATTTTAATATTCTAACAGTCCGTGCGCTCTCTATATAATAGTAAAATAAGTATGCTCTTTGGTCTTCTGGCAGATTTGACTTGGTCATGACACATACACAAGGGAACCATTTTGCTGCATATGCCTCCTTTTTATCCATTAGGTTCGCTGCTTTTCCATGGTGAGATGGTACCATAATGGGTGATTTCAGATGTGACGGGGGCCCTATTGACCCCATCACGGAATCACCCGGTGATTCTCCACCGGGATCACACCGGCATGTCCAACAATGCGGCCTCAGCACCCACCCGCATTGACCACGGCCTGGAATCCCGCTGCGGATTCTGGGCCGTGTTAGCCATCCAGACGGGATGGGCCCCTTCATCACGGCGGGGAATCACATTCACCACTCGATCGGGGCCGGCCCCACCGGGACCGCCAATCACGTGGTGAATGTGATTCCCTGCAGCAATTGACGGGGGTGAACATCTGGAGGGGGAACTTCCGTTCCCCCAACAGACATGACGAGACCTTGCTCACCCTGTGGGAATCCACCGTGGTTGAGCATGATCTTGTCACGTCTGAAAATACCCAATCTGTTCATCCACTCTCCTGCTGTTAGCTCTTTAGTGTCTTTCCAATGCAAGGCGATGACTTACTTTGCTGCTTGGAGGAAGACAGAACAGGATTCTCGGAGTCTCCGCAATGCCCCCGCTGCTGAAAGCAGGCCCAGCAGAGTCACCTCTGGTTTGTAAGGTATTATGAGTTTAGTCATCTCCTCCATTTTTTCCCATACCCCTCTCCATAGGGGTTGAACCCAATCGCAGTCCCACCAGCAGTGTCTTTGCGTTCCCTGTTCCCCACATCCCCTCCAGCAAAGTCCCCTCCCCCCTTCTTCTGCATGCCTGAATTGTGTTGGGGTCAAATAGAATCTAGTTGTTAGTTTAATTTGACAGTCTTTAATTTCTAGTGAATGTGCGCTGTTGTGCATGTAATCAATGATCTCTGCTTCTTCTTTTTCTGTGATTTCTATTTCTAATTCCTCCTTCCATTTTTACATGTATTTAATCTGTTTGGGGTACCATATGTCCTTTAGGGTTCTATATATATGTGATAATCTCCCTTTTATGGTGGTGTGTTCGAAAAGTACCTTCTCTATTGTGGTGGGGTCTCTCGTGTAATGTTCCTTTCTGCTCCTGTTGTTCAGTGCATGTTTAAGTTGCATGTATTTGAATGGATTTATTCTTGCTTTTATTTTTTTCTCCATGTCTTCTTTACTAATTATTTTGTTGTCCTTTATTATATGGCTGATTTTCACTAACCCTTTCTCTTTTAGTTTTTTCCTCAAGGTCTGGGCCTGTTATTATTATTATTATTATTAACAAACATTTATATAGCACCAGCAGTGTACATGGCACTTTACAAAGTAATAAAATAGACANCATTCATGAAGATGCGAGGTCTCAAGTGCACGTACTTGGCTTGGTTACGATGAGAATGACAGCAGGCAGGTCCATGTGGCAAGGATAAGGGTAAACAGATCTTAGGTATAGGAATAGTGGCTCAGCAGGATAAAGAGTCAGACAGAGCAGAGCGAAAGAGGTGAGTTTTAAGGAGAGATTTGAAGGTATGAAGGGAGGGGGAAAGGCGGATGTGGACAGGGAAGGAGTTCCAGGCATGGGGGGAAGCAAGTGAGAAGGGACGAAGGCGCTTAGTGGAGCAGGGAAGGCATGGAAGGGTGAGAGAAGGGACAGAGGAGGAGCGAAGTGCACGGGCCTGCTGCTGTGTTTGAAGACATAATAAGTCTACAGGTGAGTATAGGAATTGGTTTTGATTGATTTAATTTTTAAAAAATTATGCTCTGCCAAGTAGCCCATGTGGCCCACGCAAAGGGGTGGCCCTGCCATGTTCTTTTATTCGGGGAGCCTTCATCCACTATTATATTTTTTAATTTGTGTATGGTCAGGGCATATTGTTCTATTCCCACCCATTTTATTTCCTCTGGTTGATAGTACCAGCTATTCAGTGCTCCCAATACTGTTGCCTTATGGTAGAGGCGCAGGTCAGGGAGGTTTATGCCTCCCTTTTCCTTAAATCTTATCAATGTTTGTTTGTTAACTATCTGTTTATTCCCTTTCCAAATTATTTCTTTCATTAGCCTGTCACACTCTTTAAAGAAGTGATCTGGGAGTTGGATGGGTAGAGCTAACATTTTGTATAAAGTTTTAGGCAGCAATATCATTTTAAACAAATTCACTCTTTCCAGCCATGAGCAGAGTAGATCCTTCCATTCTGCTGCTTCTTTACTTAGTTGTTGAGGGAGGTTTAGAAAGTTTTCCTTATAAATCTGGTTTAATTGTTTAGGTATCTTTACCCCCAAGTACTTTACTGCCTTCTCTTCCTCTGGGTAGGGAAGCACTGCCTTAATGTCTTGCCTTTGTTGTTCAGTTTGCCCATATATTAGTGGATACGATTTTTGTTAATTGATTTTATAGCCTGAAATGGTTCCAAATTCCTGTATTAATTTCAGTAAAGGTGGAGTAGAGGTTACTGGGTCGCCTATAAATAATACCGTATCATCTGCGAACATTGCTATGCTATGTTTTGTTTTATTGACCTGTATCCCTTTGATTTCAGCCTCTTGCCTTATTGCAATCGCTAGGACTTCCAGTGTTAAGTCAAACAAGAGAGGTGACAGAGGGCACCCCTGCCTCATTTCTCTAGTTAGTTGGAATGATTCTTAGTGTCCATTATTTATTATGAGTTTAGATTTTGGCTCCTTATAAATTGCTTTAACCCAATTAAGAAAGGCCCCTTGAAAGTCCATCCTGCTCATTATTTGTTCTAGACATCTTATCTCTGTCCTATCAAAGACCTTCTCCGCATCTAGTATGATGATTGCGGCTTTCTCCTGTGCTTTGTGGAGGTGATGCATTATATTAATTACTCTACGAATGTTATCTGGCCCCTGTCACGTGGGCATGAATTCCACTTGGTCCGGATTAAACAATTCTCCTATAATTGCTGCCAATCTATTCACCAAGGCTTTAGAGAATATTTTAAAATCTACGTTCAGTAGCGATATGGGTCTATAATTTTCACATTTGTTGCTGGGTCTGCCTGGTTTAGGAATTAAGGTGATATTTGCATCATAGAATGAGTGGGGCAATTTTCCTGTTTTTAATATTTCGTTATATGTGTTTACTTGGTGTGGGCTCACTAATTCTATTGTTTTCTTATAAAACTGCTGGCAGGCCATCTGGTCCTGCAGCCTTGTTATTTGCTAAATTTTTAATTACTTCAGCAATTTCTTTTTTCTGGAGGGGACTGTTCAAATATTTAATTTGATCTGTATTCAATTTGGGTAGTTTGTATCTGGTTAAAAATTCTGTTATTTTTTTAGAGTCTGGATTTGAAGAGGAATACAATGCCTGAAAGTACTTAAAGAACTCCTGATGAATTTCCTCATCTCTTACTATCCTGGTTCCATCTGTTAGCTGGAGAAAAACTATGTGCAACTTCTTATTTCGTCTTTTGACTAGTCTTGTCAATGTTTTCCATGGTTTATTGCTGTATGTGAAATAAAATCCTTTATTTTGTTTCAATTGTGCTATGGTTTTTTCTATTTCTTTTAAATTGATTTGTTCTCTGATTTCTACAATTTTCCTTGCTCTTTGTTTTGTGGGATTAGTTTTGTTTATTGCTTCCACCACTTTTAATTCTCAGTATAACTCTTTTAGGTATTCTCTATTTTGTTTACATAATTTAGCTTTTAAGGCTATCATTTCCCCCCGTATTACCACTTTCGCGGCTTCCCATACTGTGGCCTGTGTGTCAGCACTACCCACATTGAGCTCAAAATACTCTTTGGGAGCTTCTTGGATTTGCTCCAAGAAGAATTGGTTTTTCAGCCAGCCCCTGGACAATTGCCAGTTGCTGTTCTGTGGGGTTTTTTTGGCCAGTCCACCCATTGTATCTCTGTAATGACTGAGTCATGGTCTGAAATGACATTGGCCTTAATGCTGCAGGCCCTACATTTTTGTATCTCTGTTCTACACATGAAAGAGTAGTCTATTCTCGTGGAAGTGTTGTGTGCTGGTGAATAAAAATTGTAGTCCCTTTCTGATTGATTCATATGTCTCCACACATCAATTAAGTCGTGTACTTTGAATAGTCTCTCTAAATTAAGTTGCCACTTTCCAGGGGGGTTACTTTTGGAGTGGTCTTTTTCTGTCCAGCTAGCATTTAAATCCCCCTGCATTATTAGTGTCCCTTTCCTATATTTTTCAATCAGGGGTAGTATTCTCCTAATAAATTCATATGTGCCCTCATTAGGTGCATAGATGTTGACCAGGGTTGTAGCTTTACCTTCCAGTTCTCCTACAAGAATAAGTGGTCTCCCTTGTTCTTCTTTGTAAACATTTTCCAAAGAAAAGGTTCTGTTTGCCCTTATCCCAATTAAAAACCCCACTTTTTTTGTTTGCTGGTTACATGAATTATATAATTCCCTGAAATATTTATCTCTGAATCTTAAGCTATCCTTTTCTCGAAAGTGTGTCTCCTGCAGGAAGCATACATCCGCCCCTATTTCTTTGATCACTTGCATTGTTCTTTTTCGCTTTATGGTCTCGTTCAGTCCCTTAAGATTAAGGGACATCACTTTAATCATTTCTGCCATGTCTGTGTCTTGGTTTTCTTTGAGCACCCTGTTTCCCCTTCCTGTTGTCTTTTCCTAAGTCCATGAACCAACCTTTTAACAACCAAACTATGTACATCATAACCATAAGCATCAAGAAAAATAATGCTCTTCTGTGGGGGTCCTGAGTCTCTATAGTTTTTCAATTTATGACTCATTGCCTCTGATTGTCCTCTCAGCTTCCCCCCCCCCCGCCTTTTCCATGGACTTCCCATGATGTTTGTTACATTTTTTATAATAACCTCACATATATAACTTTAAACATTTTAGTAAACCTTGTGGTTGTACTGACACTTCTTGTTTGGATCACATATATATCCTTAAACATATTAAAACATTTTAGCAAACCTTTACATTTCCTCGCATAGGACATTTAAATTTAATCTTTTCAAATTTCCTCACTGGACTCTGTGGGTATTTTCAGACGTTATGGGCGGGCGGTTCACCACAGCGAACCCCC
>QEPC01000889.1:1008812-1049556 GCA_003113815.1 Sphenodon punctatus
TAATAATAATAATAATAATAATAATAATAATAATAATTTGGCCATTCTCTTGCTATTTCAGCAACTGCCATTCCAGCTTTTATTTCAGTGAGGATAGCAAATATTCTATCCTCTCTCTCTGTTTCCTTGCCCCTGCTTTCTGCTTGGGGCTCTTCCTCTGTGGAGTTGATTGTGGGCGCCATTTTGGCTCCGCTTTCTGTCCGTTGGGGGAGGGGTGTGCCGTTTTTTGCTGAAACCGTTTTTCTAAAGCTGCTGCCCCATACTAATTTTCTTGCGGCCCCTTCAATTTCCCCATCCTCCCTTACCTGTTTTAAGGCTGCGGTGTTGGCTGCGTTCTGGTTAGTGAGGCTTTTTTTGCGGGGCGGGGAAAGGAGCCTTGGGAAGCGTGTCTTGCTACCGCTCATGCTTGCACAGAACCGGAGTGGCTATTTCTTGATGCCATGGAATGACGGGCCCAGAACCCCGAAGGTGCATCCTGGGGCTAGAGTAGCAGCTTCTAGATATTGGACAGCCCTCCCTGCCTGTAACATAGGCCCTAGAACCCTGACGGCGGGTCCAGGGGCTCAAGTGGCTGGCTGCTGCTTCTTGATGCAGTTGGAAGATGGATCTCTACAAGCAGAATGACAGGCCCAAGAACCCTGATGGTGATGTTAGTGGAGGCCTTCCTTTTGAGGAAATGGGCCCCCCCTTTTTTTCATAGGACTGCGGACACCCCCAGTATGAGAATTGGGGGAACTCTGGACAAGGAGCATGATGACTCAAAAATCAGGCCGGGCTGGGACTCCCAGGATTGAAATAATAGACAAACCCCGCATATACAGATTCATTTGATCCTGGAGAATGGAGTTTAGCAGGGAGTTCCCTGTGTTACAGAGCAATCAGAAATTGAATGGTCAATTGAATTCCTCCTGTGCTTTGGAGAAGGGCCCCAGGTGTTCAGACAATGGCTCCTCCTATCTGGCAATGGAAATTGGTCACATCCCCTCCCTGTCCAAAACTCCTTTGGGGAAAATGAGGCAGACCGTAGTCCTGCAGAGATGTGTGGTGCCGAGGGGATGGCTGTCCCTGTGAGAGCTGTGTCACCACCATGTTTTGCACCTCCCATCAGCACTGTCAGTGGTGCATCACACGGTGCAGGCAAAAAATCCGCAGTCTGGACACATTTTAAGTTGCTGCCTGAAGGTGGTGAATTATGGGCAGGTGCTCTCCAACCTTGGCACAACCGTCATGGTGAGATACCTCAAGGCATGCCACAGCACTGTGCTGCTAAGTGGGTAGTTAGGGGCAGCGGACGCCAGCGGTTCCCGACAGCAGTGGTTATTAGTTGTCCGCCTCCATCAGTGGGCAAGCGTCCTGCTCTAACAGCTGCCTCTAGCAGCAGAAACGGTATCACTGCTAGGGGGGAGCAGAAGCAAGGTCAGTGCACCGTGGAGGAGCTGGGGTGGGGGCAGCTTCCAAGTCACTCGGCACATACTCACTGGAGAGGAATCTGTCGTTCAACTAAAAGTGATGCACATGTTGGGGGAAAGGATTGCGCTGGGTAGGCGCCTTCTTGGCGGTCAGGGACATGGGGTTTAAGCACCTAATTGACTTCCTGGTCCCCCAGTTTAAGCTGCTCTTACACACCACCCTGAGTCAGGCTGCCACCGATGCCTGCCAGCCTTCAACGCCTGGTCAAGTAGGGGTGGCAGTCACCGAGCACTGGCAGGGCCTCTGCCACTGCTCCACTGATGCCTGGCAGCCTGAAACAGCCAGCCCTGATGGTGACTGAACCCAGCACTGCATAGACTGAGCAGAACTGGAAGCCTGCTAGCACCATTCTGAGTTGGCAGGTCATGCCAGCCCTGTACAGGGCTTTAAAGGAGTGGGTGGTAAAGTCAGAACACACATAATGCCTACCTGGCAGTGACTGATGACACTCCAGTGGCAGGACACAGAGGCAGCATTTGGCAGAAGCAGGAGGAGTCCAAAATAACGATGTGTGAATGTCGTTCAGAAGTTCGCAGTTCGATCCAAACTCAGTCTGTTTGAACAACTGAACCCGAACCCAAACTGACCAAACCAAACTTGATTCTGAACTCTGAAACGACCAAACAGTTCGGTCGGTTCGGATCGAATTCGGATTAGTTTGGGTGGCAAAAATGTCTCACTGGAAGGCAAAACATGACAGGGAGGGGGAGTCAGCTGAGGAGCAGACTTCCTGGCATCCGGGGTGGAGAGGCTTGGAGTAGCAGCCAGCCTGCACAATCACCATCCCTTTTCTCCTCAGACCACTGGCTTCACAGTCTGCGATTGGACATGGGGGATTGGGGGGAGGGCTAGGCTGCACAGAGTCAATGGGTCTTGCGATGAGGGTGGCGCAGCAAGTAACAAGACTCATTCCCCCCCTTCCAACATCTTCTGAGCTAGTCACTGTTCCTGACTGCAGGTGTTTCAGAAGGCTGAAACTCCCAGAAGTTTTTTCTCTTTCCTATTCCTAATCCATTGCCATCCTCCTCCTATTTCACTCATTCAACCCATTTAACTCCATATTATCATTGATTTAGATTATATTAGATATATTTTGGTGTTATTTTTTGTTCCCAGTGTTCAATCTTCCTTCCTCCCTCCCCCCTCCATAGAATCCTTTGCAGGAGGGGGGAAAAAATCCTCTGTCTGGGAACATTTTAAACTAGTGCGTGCAGATGATCCCAGAGAGGTGCAGTGCACTTTGTGCAATAAGCTGGTGAAGTGTGGACAGGTGCTCTCCATCCTTGGGACAACTCCAATGATGAGGCACCTGAAGTCATGCCAGAGTGCTCTGCTGCTAAGTGGGAAGGCAGGGGAACTGGATGCCAGTGGGTTCCCAACTGCAGTGGCCAGTCGCCCGCCTCCTTCAGTGGGCAAGCATCCTTCACCAACTGCTGCCTCTACCAGCAGGAACAGGGGGGAAGAAAAGCAGCAGGAGCTTCGCCAGAAGTGTCAGTCCACCATGGAGGAGCTGGGATGGGGCAACTGCCAATGCCATCAGCAGCTGGAGGGCAGCGTGGCTATCAAGAGAATGCCAGGTGCCTGTTGGCTGAAATGATTGCGCTGCATGGGCAACCTTTCTCAATTGTAGAGAACAAGGGCTTCCAGGGGCTGACTGGGTTCTTGGCCCCCCAGTTTAAGCNCTTCCAGGGGCTGACTGGGTTCTTGGCCCCCCAGTTTAAGCAGCCACCCTGCACCACCCTGAGTCAGAATGTGTTGTCAGCCCTGTACACGGCTTTGAAGGAGCGGGTGAGAGAGCAGCTGGCAGGGGCTGGGTGTGCAACCATACACTTTGCCACAGACCTGTGGTCCAGTAGAAATGCGCAGCACACCTACCTGGCAGTGATGGCTCACTGGTGGCATGACCCAGAGGCAGCTTTGCGGAGTGGCAGGAGGGGTCCTGAAGCAGGGTATAGGTGGGCCCTGCTTCAGGCACAAGTCATGGACAGCCCCCACACCTCCAGGAACTTTGAGTTAGCCCTGGCTGCCATGGTGAGGGAGTGGGTTACGCCAGGCATGGCCTTCACCAAGGGGTGTGTGGTGATGACCAACACCGCAAATGTACAAAAGGCAGTCCATAACGGGGTCTTCATCAGCATCCCTTGCAACACACACACCCTTCACCTGATGCTCAGGGATGCTCTGGGCTTGGGGGATAAGGGGATTGGGGAAGGCACCCTTAGCTACCTGATCGACCGGGGGAGGAAGCTGCCGGGCTTCTTCAACCAGAGCGTGAAGGGCAGTGAGCTCCTCTGGGAGAAGCAGGCCGAGCAAGGCTCCCCAGGGCACCAGCTGGTCCAGGATGTGGCCCCACGGTGGAATTCAACCTTCCTGATGTTTGAGCGGCTTGTGGAGCAGTAAGCTGCCTTGCATCAGGTTCAACTGGAGACGAACTTCAGGGTACTGGAAGGGTTTAATAGGGCAGAATGGGAGCTCTGGGCTCAAATGGTCTTCATCCTGAGACCATTCCTGACCATAATGGAGACCATGAGCAGCTCCACTTCCACCCTCAGCCAGGTGACCCCTCTGGTCCATAGTCTCCGCAGCAGTCTTGACAAGATTCTTGGGGGGCGGGATTGTGGCCCTGCGGGCAGGAAGCTGGCCAATGAGGTGCTTGACCTGGTGCGGAAAATGAAGTCAGGGCTGGAGGCACGTTTTGACGTGCTCCTGCAGTGGGAGAAATATGTCCTGGCAACAGTGCTGGACCCCAGGGTCAAGGGCAGCATGGCACACCAGACAGCGCTCTATGCCCTCCGGAAGGATGCACTGGTGGAGAGGGTCCGGCATGCAGAGCGGGCTATGCAGCAGGATGCCCATGGGGATGGCGGGAGCAGCCACCCTTCTCAGCCAGGTGGGTCTATCCCTGCCTCCAGGCCTAGCGGTAGCAGCAGCACCACTAGCAGCAGCACCCCTGTTGTCAGCAGCAGCAGAAGCAGCTCAACCTATGTGCAGGGCACTCTGGGGAGCATGGGGTCTCCCACAACAATAGGGCAAGCAGCGTGGCTGAGGGCAGTGGTGGAGGTGGAGGTGGTTCCCAGGCACAGCTATGAGAGGGAGTACGACCGTCGATGGTGCCTCAGCAGCCATGGAGACCTATCTGGAGGGGGAGCCATGCATTGATCTTGACAGCGATCCCTTGGCCTACTGGGCCGGCAAGGCCGTGTGGCCAGCCCTGTCGAAAGTGTCTAAGGGTATCTTGTCCTGCCCACCAACCAGTGTCCCCAGTGAGCAGGTGTTCTCTATGGTGGGGGACATTTACTCCCCACACTGTCTGAGACTGGGGGACAAGTTGGGGAGCAGTTGTTTTTCATTAAGCTGAACCTGCCGCTGCTGGGATTCCCCAAGCTGCTCCTGGACAAGAATTGATGGTGCAGTGGCACATGCCATCCCATGCCAGCGGCAGTCATGGGATCGGGCTCCTCCTCCTCAGTCTGGACTTGGGCTACAGCTGCTGTGCTGTGAGGTGCTGTCCCTCCCTCCCAATACCTGGCACCCGCGCTGCACCTTTCTCTCTCTCTCTCTCTGTCTGTCTGTCTGTCTGTCTGTCTGTCTGTCTGTCTGTCTGTCTCTCTCTCTCTCTCTCTCTTTCTCTCTCTGTCTCTCATAGTAGATGGCCTCGGCTGCCTTATCTGACTGACCTCATGATGCAGGGTGGCATTGAGAAACTGTAAGCCTGCCAGTCGGCCTATGGCTACACGATCTCGGCCTGCCTATATGACACTGACTGGCTCTCACTCTCTCATGCTACACAGTCTTGGCTAGCCTATCTGAGTGCCCTGCTGCCGATGTCCCAGCCTGCCTGCCCTACTGCCTTTCATGCCACGCTTCCTGTCCGCCCGTGCAGCTTGCCGCCAAGCTCAAAGCATGTCTCAGTCAGCCTTCCTGCCTCCCATGCCAAGGTGCCTGTCTGCCCACTCAGGTTGCGTAGCTCAAAGCCTGCCCAAGCCTGCCTGCCCTACTGCCTCTCATGCCACGCTGCCTGCCTGCCCTCCCACCCAGGTTGCAATGCTCAAACCCTGCCTCAGCCTGCCTGACTGCCGCTCATGCCATGCCGCCTGTCTGCCTGCCCTGGAAACCAATGTCTGCTGCTGCTTCCAATGCCACCCAGGCCTATATGTTGTCTGTGCCAAGGGTTCTGTACCCCGGCAACCCACTGTCTGCTGCTGCTAATGACCCCCAGGCCTATATGCTGTCTGTGCCAAGGGTTCTGTACCCCGGCAACCCACTGTCTGCTGCTGCCAATGGCCCTTAGGCCTATATGATGTCTGTGCCAAGGGTTTTGTACCCCAGCAACCCACTGTCTGCTGCTGCCAATGACTCCTAGGCCTATTTGATTTCTGTGCTAAGGGTTATGTACCCCAGCAACCAATGTCAGCTGTTGCTAGTGCCAATCTGCCCACTGCTAGAAGGAGAGACAGATACGATCCCACCCATGCTGTCACCTGCCAGCCAGAACTTCAGCACAGAGGGATAAAAGACTGGACACAGGTCAAGCAAAGCTCGTAACAATAACATAACAAACATAACTTTTATTAAAACAACAACAACAACATAAAACAAAAACCAAACATTTTAAACGAGAAAGGAAACTTATCTACCTACTCAACCCTTGTGCCTGTCCCTTGGAATTTGGGGGAATGGCAACAGGGGTGCATGGGACCTAGGGGCAGGGGGCATCACACCCACCGGCATTTGGTAGATGTGTGCGATGGCAAAGTTCACGGCCCCTGCCATGGCCTCCTTCTACTTGGCGACCGACTGAAAGAAGATTTCCAGGTTGTCCAACTTGGCGGAGACGTACTTGGAGACATACTGTGAGTACGCCTCCACCTTTTGCTTGCGTACCTCGACCGCCTGGAACTGTTCCAGGCATCTGGTGGGTTTCCATGGTGGCTGCTTGCTGATGTAGGGCAGCCACAAAGTCCCGGGTGGGCCTCTCCACCTCCGCCCGAAAGGTCATTGCTGCTGCAAACATCTGGGGGGATTCCACATCGGAGCTGTAGGGGGGAAATGGCTTACATGGCATCACTTCTGGCATGCCTTCCCCCCCTTCTTCTGGTGCTGGTGCTCCACGGTCACACCAGAGTCCTGCCGCCTAACCACCATCTCCATGTGGAGCATTCCAATATTGGTGATTAGTCCCAATGTGGTCCCCTCTATCTACCTCCTGAATCTTTTCTGGCAGATCTAAAGAGCATAAAAAGATAGGAACATAAGAAGTGCCATACTGTGTCAGACCAAAGGTCTGTGTCAACCCCTGCCTACATTCTGTCTCCACAAGTGGGTGGGTGGTCAATCTCTCTCTGCAGTGGATTTCCATTCCTAACAGGTCATAGGGCAATCCATTCTCTGTTGTTCCAGCCCCTGTGCCTTACCATGAATACGGCGTATTTTTTGTGCTTCTCAAACCACCTCTAGACATCAGACCTTGTCTTCCCACTGTCTGGGGGTGGTACTGGCAACCTCCACCTCGTTGTCCTGCATGGCATGGCACCAGTGCCGGAATCCGATTCCTGTCCAAAACAGGAACACATAAATAACACCTAAGTAATATCATGCATTTATGATGATGCCTCTAGTCCTTCGTCTTTGGGGTGCTAGGGATGGCAATGGGAGATGGTGACCCTGGCTGGCATGTGCAAATCCTGCCCTCCTTGGGGTGCTAGGGATAGCAACTAGAAAGACCCTTTCTGGCACGTGCAAATCCTGCTCTCCTTGGGGTGCTAGGGATGGCAAATGGAGAGACCGTGGCTGGCACGTGCAAATACTGCCCTTATTTGGGGGTTCTAGGTAGGGATGGCAACTAAAGAGTGGAGACCCTTGCTAGGGATGGCTGGCAGGCTCATGTTTGGGTGAGGGTGCTGCTCATGATCGTGCCTGACTGCTGGAAGAGCCCACACACACTACAGTACCCTCTCTCTCTGTGGCAGACATCCGCTGCCATCCGTTAATGCCCAGTGTTTGTGCATGACTGATGCCCACCACCCACGCACCCAACTGCATGCTAGTGAGCTCACTCTAGTGGATAGAGACTTCTTGTCCTCAAAGTAAAAAAAAGTTTATAAACCTGGCAGCACCTCCTGTGCCCGCTTGCTCCTCCACCACCAGCTCCAGAACCACCACCACCGAAGGTCCAGGGGCTGGGGCAGTGACCCAGCAGTGACACAACGGCCCCTACACTTCTCGGAACATTGAAGCACCCCTGACCACCATGGTGAGGGAGTGGGTCATGCCAGGCATGCCCTTCACCAAGGGGTGCATGGTGACTCACAACATGACCAACATATTGAGGTCAGTTCGAGAGGGGGACTTGACCAGCATCCCTCTCTTCACCTGGTGTTCAGGGATGCTCTGGACTTGGGGGAGAAGGGGATTGGGGCAGGCCCCCTTAGCTCCCTGATTGAGTGGGGGAGCAAGCTGGCTGGTGGTTTTTTTAACTGGAGTCTAATGGACAGTGTCCTCCTCCGGGTGAAGCAGTCTGAGCAAGGATCCCCACCCAGTGCAGCAGCTGGCTGAAGGATGTGTTCACCTGGTGGAATTCTTCCACATTCCTGATGCTCGAGCAGCTTCTCAAGCAGAAAGCTGGCTTGCATCAGGTTCAACTGGTGACGGACAGCAGGGCACATCCAGGGTACTCTGGGGCACAATGGGAGATGCTGAAACTCTATGAGCACTGGAAAGGTGAGCTGGTGGAGAGGGTCCAGCAGGCAGAGAGGGCTCTGGAGAGTGCACAGCAGCAGCAGCAGCAGCAACAAGATGCCCCTGGGGATGGTGGAAGTGGGAGCAGCCACCCCTTTCAGCCATCAGGGTCTATCTCTGCCCCCACCCCAAGCAGTATCAGCACCAACAGCAGCACCCCATTGCTGCTTCTGGGTGACGTGGATGGACAGCCCTCCCTGCCTGGAATGTAGGCCCCAGAACCCTGAGGGTGGGTCCTAGGGCTGGAGTGGCTGGAGAAATTTGAAGGCCAAAGTGGAGAAGGGGTCCATGTGAACTGCAGTTTTTGAACATGGGTTAGTAGGTCCTAATAAAAGTGAGCCGGACTCTTCCTGTGGATCGACACAGCTGCGGCAGGCATCACCCTCCCTTTCCCTGCCTATCCCTCTATGATGTCCTCCACAGCAGCAGTGTTGGGGGGCTGGGGTCCTGCCTCAGTGTGCACCCAGCAGCTGACTTAGAACGGGTGCGGACCAGGGGAATCCGACTGTTTCAGTAACTTCGGGATGAGGATTGGCTCTAAGGGCTGGGTGTTGCAGGCTCATATGAGCTATGGTGGTGTACAAGACTGTGGAGAAAATGACTAATGTGCAGTTCCAGTAGTAGCAGCAGAGGCCCGCCCAGGATTTGGTGCCAGGCACCCCTGCTTGGTTGGGCCTTGCAGGCTGGCTGGCATGGATGGGGGAGTGGCAGAGTCCTGGCCATGGGCGTACTTAACAGAACTCAATAAGCACTAATGCACATTGGTCAAGCCTTGCCTGCTGGTGAATCTGGTGGATGCCCAGCTCCCACCTGCCAGTGCACTCATTCACGCTATGGCCATTTACAAGATTGTGGAGCCAATGGCTGGTGTGCAGTACTAGAAGCCAATCCTGGAGAAGCCAGTGGGAGCCCCAGGGAGAGTTCTCTTTTCTTTGTGAAGGGCAGGGCACCCTGGAATGGGTTTGCCCTGAGAGAGGGGACCACATCTTGGAGAGTGTCACATTTCTGGTGGCATCCAATCAGCTCTCACTGCCCCTTGAAAATACGTAACTTGGCCCAGGGACAGCAGGCCCTACTCCTGTTGGACACAGACAGCTATTTATACTTAGAGGAGGTATCCAGCATCATCACTGAGGCAGGTGATGAAATAGCCAAGAGGAGCTTGCTTGCAGGCTGGCTGGCATTGGTGGAGGAGCAGCAGAGGCCCATACAGGGCTTGGTGCCAGGCCCCCGCTTGGCTAGGCATTTCCATGCTGTTTCGCTGGCCCTTGAAAATCCGTAACTTGGCCGAGGGACAGCCAGCTCTGCTCCTATTGGACACAGACAGCTATTTGGACTTAGAGGAGGTATCAAGCATCATCACTGAGGCAGGTGAGGAAATAGCCAAGTTGAGCTTGCTTGAAGGCTAGCTGCATGGGTGGGGGAGTGGCAGAGGCCCAGACAGGGCTTGGTGCCAGGCACCCCTGCTTGCCCGGGCATTGCAGGCCTGCATCCTACTCTCAGGATCTGAACAAGCTATTCTGCCAATTGGTCAAGCCTTTCCCAGTGTTGAATCACATAGCCACCAAGTAGCAGACATTGGGTTGCTGGAGCAGAACCTGTGGCACAGACAGCATAGGCGGCATTGGCAGCAGCAGCAGATATTGGATTGCCTGGATACAGAACCCATGGCACAGACAGTGGAGGTGGCATTGGTAGCAGCAGCAGCAGCAGACATTGGATTGCCCGGGTACAGATCCCATGGCACAGACAGCGGAGGTGGCATTGGCAGCAGCAGCAAACATTGGATTGCCAGGGCACAGAACCCATGACACAGACAGCAGAGGCAGTATTGGCAGCAGCTGCAGACATTGGATTGCTGGGACACAGAACCCATGGCACAGACAGCAGAGGCGGCATTGACACAGCAGCATCATAGTTCAGATTGCCCAGAGGTGGCATTGGCACAGCAGGATCATAGTTCAGATTGCCCAGAGGCATCATTGGCAACATTGGCAGAGCAGGATCAGAGTTTAGATTGCCCAGAGGCATCATTGGCAGCACTGGCAGAGATGGATCAGAATTTAGATTGCTCAGAGGCATCATTGGCAGCATTGGTGCAGCAGGATCAGAGTTTAGATTTCCCAGAGGCATCATTGGCAGCATTGGCACAGCAGGATCAGAGTTTAGATTGCCCAGAAGAATCATTGGCAGCATTTGCACTGCAGGATTGGACTTTAGATTGCCCACAGGCAACATTGGCACAGCAGGATCAGAATTTAGATTTCCCAGAGGCATCATTGGCAGCACTGGAACAGCAGGATCAGAGTTTAGATTGCCCAGAGGCAGCATTGGCAGGATTGGCATAGCAGGATTAGAGTTTAGATTGCCCAGAGGCATCATTGGCAGCATTGGCACAGCTGGATCAGAGTTTAGATTGCCCAGAGGCAATCTTGGCAAAACAGACTCAGACTTTAGATTGCCCAGAGGCACCAATGGCAAGATTGGCACAGCAGGATCAGAGTTTAGATTGCCCAGATGCATCATTTGCAGCATTGGCAGAGATGGATTGGAGTTTAGATTGCCCAGAGGCATCATTGGCAGCATTGGCACAGCAGTATCAGAGTTTAGATTGCCCAGAGGTATCATTGGCACAGCAGGATTGGCCATTAGATTGCCCAGAGGCATCATTGGCAACATTGGCACAGCTGAATCGGAGTTTAGATTGCCCACAGGCACCATTGACAGCATTGGCACAGCAGGATCATTGTTTAGATTGTCCAGAGGCATCATTGGCAGCATTGGCACAGCAGGATCATAGTTTAGATTGCCCAGAGGTAGCATTGGCAGCATTGGCACAGCAGGATCGGAGTTTAGATTGCCCAGAGGCATCATTGGCAACATCGGTACAGCAGGATCAGAGTTTAGATTGCCCAGAGGCATCATTGGCAGCATTGGCACAGCAGGATCTGAGTTTAGATTGCCTAGAGGCATCATTGGCACAGCAGGATCGGACTTTAGATTGCCCAGAGGCATCATTGGCAGCATTGGCACAGTAGGATCAGAATTTAGATTCCCCAGAGGCATTATTGGCACAGCAGGATTGGACTTTAGATTGCTCACAGGCATCATTGGCAAATCCCAGCTTCCCAGTGCTCCTGGCCAGTTCTTTTGACTTGCAATGCCATGTTCCCTCTCCACAGTTCCAATGAACAGCAGAACGTCTGATGTGTCTCACCACCCCAGTTCATGGTTCCTATGTGACCACCAATTACCATGGAGCTATTGCCCTGCACGGAACACTCCAGATTTCTTGGCAGTGCTCGGTGAGTGGCCATAATTGGGTGCTCCATGGGTCATGGGAGCAGTCAGATGGGTAGTTGGATATGTGACTCCTGAGTGGTCATGCAGGGTAGCATCTCCTTTAAAAACACCCAAAGTGGCCTTAACCAAAGTCTTTAAACTTAAGAGCAGCTTCCACACACACATACATACATACACACACTTAGAGAAACTTTTAATAAGACCACGTTTGTCCTGATTCTCAGAGATACAACTCATTCAAACCCCACTTGGCACTGCACCTCTAAAAATCTGAGCTAAAATATAGGTATTAGGACTGAAACTCGGTACTCAGATTTTCCTCAGTTTTACCAAATACCTGGCCATTTGGCCTCATTTTTCTGAGTTCTGAATGGATGAGGAATTACCTTGCCACTCGTAACTTGGAAAAACATTGGCCAGGTGCAGGGATGGGGTATGTGTGTGTGTGTGTAATTGGGAAGTGAGCAGTGAAGCCAGGAAAGAGGGAAGTGTTGGCCAGGGAAGGGGGGATGTCAGCAAATACGGCAGCAGGGGGAATGGAAAGGGAGAACGGAGGCCAGAGAAGGGGAAAAGGGGATTGCCACTCACCTAAAAGCCATTTAGGAGCTGGGTACGCCACTCTGGACTCTACCTCCCTGTGTTTTGAATGCGGTTTCTGCAAGCATACTCCTAAAGTCCTCTGGGAGAATGCTGGGAAATGTAGTCCAGCTTGCTCCCAGACAGCATTTTTGTATTCTGTCTGTGAGCAAGCTGGATTACATATCCCATCATGATCCCTGAGTTCTTTAGAAGCATGCTCAGTGAAAATCCAAAACACAGGGAAGCAGTGTTCAGAGTGGCATGCCCGACTCCCGTGTGGCCTTTAGGCAAGTGGTTCCTCCCTTCCCTGGCCTCCACTGGTTCCTTCCCTGCACCCGTCCTGTCCCCGCTGCCCTAGTTGCTGACACACACCCTTTCCCTTGCCCACACTTCCCTCTTCCATGGTTGCGCTGTCCACGGCCCTCCTTCCTATGACCTGTCCCTCTGAATCGCGAGAATTCTTCAAGGTTAGGAGGATCAGCACGAATACTTGCGACTGGTCCTTGGAACCTCAGAAATACTCATGAATATTTTTTTTTAATATTCGGTATAGCCCAAATAGGTATGCCAAATAGGCTGAAGGCATCTAAAGGTGGACACCTACAGTCAATGATTTTGGGTTGCCTAACAGCTGTCTGGCCTGAAATCAAGATCCTTGCTCCCATTTTTCTGGTGAATAGCATGAAGAAAAAAATGAGTTGGTTGGCCTTCCACCAGACCTGTAAGACCTGACTGTTTGTCTAGGCCTTCGGAGAAAGGAGTGGGTAGGGGTGGGGGAGACGGGTAGTGGGCGGTGGGTTGGGTTGGGTTAGGGAGGGTTTGGGTATGGGTTATTTTAATCTGGGGTTTTTAGGTTGTTTTAATTGTATTTTAGTTATGTGTTTTTAAATGTTGTTAGCTGCCCCGATATGCTTGTAGCAGGATGGGATGGCATATACATTTGAATCATAAATAAAAAATAAATAAATAAAATTAGAAGTTTATGAAGTAAATGCAATTTATTAAAAACATTTAAAATATTATTTTTGGTAGAAGGCTTTTCCTATAATGAAGAAATATTAATAATATTTCTCCCTTTTACATAATATTGTCTCTCACCAAGAACATAATGTTAAAAAAAAAAAAAAAAAGTAAGGTAAAAGCTGCTAAAATTCATTCTGATTCGCTGCTGTATGTATTTATCTAAATGAAGTAGAGTGGAGGCTGGTTGCCATAGCTACAGTAGAAGTCTGGAACAATTTTTTTTCTTCTTAATTACTGCATATTTGTATACAAACAGCTTAAGCATATCTTTCCATTTCAGTTTGAGACTTTGAAGTTGCTAGAATAACTTTGAATTTGAATCCCCTGCCGATAGAAGTTAGTCTATAAAAGGGGTCATGAAAAATGAAAACTTGTTACTGTATAATTCCTTGAACAGAAGCAATAATTTCTGCTTTAAAAATTTCTCATAAAAAATCTTACATAGTGTTTTAAGACTGCAGTCTTTAACAATAACAGACCTGTGAGAAATAATAGTATGTGCAGAATTTTTATTTTCTAGGAAAATAATTTCAGATCTTTATATAGAAGAAAAGAATTTGAATTGGCTTTAAAACATGCCAGTTACAAAGGTTAACACTTTTTTCCAAAACCTTCTATATCACAGAACATTTCAATTTTTAATTTTTTTTTATCTTTAGCTAGTTTTTTCCACACATAGTCAAATACAATCATCAAGAAAAACAGAAACTGTATTGTTGAGTTGCTAAGGGAAATGTTTATTCTTATCACGAAATGCCGAAAGTTTAATCCATGCTTCGTTCAAAGAAGGAAAACAGCGATTGTGTTATCCTTACATATCATTATATAATACTTTGCAGCAATGTTGTTCTTACTAATGTGGCCTCACAGCAGTCTATGAGGTCAGTTGATTGTACTTATTTTACTAACAAGCACAGCAGTTGAAATCGACCGTCTCTAACCTTCACTTTTTAGGGAAAGTTATTGAACGGGCAGTGGCCCTGCAGCTCCAGGCTCACCTGGACAGTATCGGTTTTCTCGACCACTTTCAATCAGGGTTTTGGCCCGGCCATGTTATGGAGACGGCGTTGGTGGCCTTGGTAGATGATCTCCGTCGGGAGATGGATGCAGGATGTTCGACATTACTTGTCCTGCTAGATCTCTCGGCCACATTTGATACAGTAGACCATGGGCTGCTGTTGAGACAGTTGCATGACCTGGGGGTTCTGGATGGGACCACCCTTGGTTGGTTCCAGTCATTCCTCGCAGGGAGGACCCAGTGGGTTGTCTTGGGAGCAGAAACATCTAGCCCCCGGGCCCTGGACTGTCGCATTCCGCAAGGTTCAGTCTTGTCTCCTTTATTATTTAATGTATATATGCAGCCCTTAAGGGAGATCGTGAGAGGGTTTGGTGTGTGTTGCCACCAATAGGCTTATGATACCCAGCTTTGCCTCTCTTTTTCAGCTGACCCAGGCCCTGCTGTCTCTGTGCTATCTGAGTGTTTGGAGGCCATGGCGAGTTGGCTATGGCAGAGCAGACTGAAGCTCAATCCCGATAAGATGGAGGTGATGGTGGTGGGCCGGGCAGGGAAGGTGGTGCCCCCTCTTGTAGTGGGGGTGCACCCCTCCATGACTCAGCAGGTTCGGAGTCTGGGGGTATTATTGGACACGGGATGAGCAGCAGCATTATTCCTACTGCCAGAAGCTCCTCCTCTGCACGGCCCACAAAAGGGCAGGGACTGAAAATGTGACTGAGGGCAGTGGGGGCGGTGCTGCCCAGGGACAGCTATGAGCAGAGTATGATCGCGCCTCAGGAGCAGTTGATACCTACCTGAATGAGGAACCGTGCATTGATCCCAGCAGCGATCCCTTGGCCTACTGGGCCGGCAAGACCAACATGTGGCTGGCCCTATCCAAAGTGGCCAGGGGATTATTGTCAAGCCCACCAGCTAGTGTCCCCAGTAAGCGGGTGTTCTCTGTGGTGGGGGACATTTGCTCCCCACACTGCCTGAGACTGGGGGTCAAGTTGGTGGAGCAGTTGATCTTCTTGAAGGTCAACCTTCCGCTGCTGGGATTCTCCGAGCTGCCTATGAACAAAGAGTGATCGTGCAGTGGCATACGTCATCCCATGCCTGGGGCAGTCTTTGGAAGGGGGTTCTCATCAATAAGGGCTGTTGCTGCTGAGCTGAGGTGCTGTCCCTCCCTCCCACTGCTTCAGTGGCACCCTCCCTCCCCCCCTCTCTCTTTCATACTACACAGCCTCGGCCGACCTATCTCACTGACTGCATGATGCAGGGTGGCATTGGGAAACTGTAAGCCTGCAAGCTGACCTCTGGCTAGTGGCTAGAAGATTTCAGCCTGCCTATCTGACTGACTCTCTCTCACGTGCTGCACAGTCTTCGCCAGCCTATCTGAGTGCCCTGCCAACTTGGTGCCAAGATCCCAGCCAGCCTTCCCTTCTGCCTCTCATACCATGCTGCCTGCCCACCCATCCGCCCGCCCGCCCACCAAGGTTTCAAATCTTGAACCCTGCCTCAGTCTGCCTGCCTTCTGCTCATGCCATGCTGCCTACCCGTCCGCCCAGGTTGTAAAGCTTGAACCCTGCCTCAATCTTCCTGGTCTTCTGCTCATGCCACACTGCCTGCCCACCTGCCCAGGTGGTCTAGATCAAAGCCTGCCTCAGTATGCCTGCCTTCTGCTCATGCCAAGCTACCTGCCCACCCGCCCAGATTGCAACACTTGAATCCTGCCTCAGTCTTCCTGGCTTTCTGCTCATGCCATGCTGCCTGTCTCCCTACCCTGTGAACCCTGGGTGATGTGCACCACTGGTCTGGTAATCCCGCTGCTGCTCTCTGCTGGTCCATGGGTGCTTTGCCCTGGTCAATTCCAATGTGCCCACGCAATCCTGCTGCTGACATATGCTGTTGTATGGGAGCTATTCCCTGGCAAATCCAAACATCCTGGCTCCATGGGTGCTGTTTACAGGCAAATCTTGCTTCTGATGTCTCTGCTGTTCCATGGGTTCTGTGCCCGGTCAATCCAATGTCTGCTGCTGCTACTGCCAATGGTGCCTCTGCTGTCCATGCCATGGGTTCTGTGCCCGGTCAATCCAATGTCTGCTGCTGCTACTGCCAATGGTGCCTCTGCTGTCCATGCCATGGGTTCTGTGCCCTGGCAATCCAATGTCTGCTGCTTCTGCCAATTCTGCTTATACTGTCTGTGCCACAGGTTATGGGGCGATCATTCCGTTCACAGATAGCCATCATTCAACTGCCTCAAGAAGCAACCACTCCAGCCCCAGGACCCGCTGTCAGGGTTCTGGGGCCAAGTTACAGGCAGGGAGGGCTGTCCAATATCTAGAAGCTGCCACTCTAGCCCCAGGACCCACCAGCATAGGTCTGGGGCCATCATTCCTCACACAGAGGCGCTGTCATTCTACCATCTAAAGAAGCAGTCACTCCAGCCTCAGGACCCACTGTCAGGGTTCTGGGGCCAAGCTACAGGCAGGGAGGGCTGTGCAATATCTAGAAGCTGCCATTCTAGCCCTAGGATCCACCGTCATGGGTCTGGGGTCATCATTCCTTGCACAGAGGCAATATCATTCCACCGCATCAAGAAACGACTCCAGCCCCAGGACCCGCCTTCAGGGTTCTGGGTCCTATGTTACAGGCAGGGAGGGCTGTGTCCAATACCTAGAAACTTCCACTCTAGCCCCAGGACCCACCATCATGGGTCTGGGGCCATCATTCCTGGCACAGAGAGCCTTCATTCCACAGCACCAAGAAATAGCCACTCCAGCCCCAGATCCTGCTGTCAGGGTTCTGGGGCCTACGTTGCATGCAGGGATGGTTGGGGTAAATACCTAGAAGCTGCCACTCTAGCCCCAGGACCCACCATCATGGGTCTGGGACCATCATTCCTCACACAGGGAGCTCTCATTCCACTGCATCAAGAAACACCACTCCAGCCCCAGGACCCGCCATCAGGGTTGTGGGGCCAAGTTACAGGCAGGGAGGTCTGTCCAATATCTAGAAGCTGCCACTCTAGCCCCAGGATCCACCATCAGGGTTCTGGGGCCATCAATCCTCGCACATAGGTGCTGTCATTCTACCGTCTAAAGAAGCAACCACCCCAGCCCCAGAAACCACCATCAGGATTGTGGGGCCAAGTTACAGGCAGGGAGGGCTGTCCAATATCTAGAATCTGTCACTCTAGCCCCAGGACCCACCATCATCGGTCTGGGGCCATCGTTCCTCACACATCCTAAAAGAATCTTAAACTTCTCCTTCAGGCCAGGATCCTTGTTCTGTGGCTTTCCCATGGTTAGCTAAAAAGTGCCAGGGAACTTCCACCCTCTCCAGCCAGCCAGCACCTGACCCTGCCCAGCCCCCTTAGCCCTGTCCCCTCATCATTCTTAGCCTGGACCTCAATGCTCTTGGACTTTAAGATGCTGATGGATCCCATGCATGGGGCCATCAATAAAGTATGTCACTCAAGGTGTGCATATTGATTAGCAAAGTCATGCCAATAGGGGGTGAGGGAATTGGTCACATGACATTATACCCATATGTTTGTGTCTCTGTCACAGTTATTTTGTATGTAGGTATTTATGTAGGTGTGGGTGTGGAGTTTTACTTGCTTTTCTGTCTCATCTCAGTCTCTAGACCTCCTCCCAGTTACCATCATTCTGCTTACAGAGATGGCCCCCAGGCCTTGGCCTATATGCTGTGTCAAGGGTTCTGTACCATGGCCACCAATGTATGCTGCTTCCAGTGCCAATGGCCCCCAGGCCAGGCCTATATGCTGTCTGTGCCATGATGCTGTTCTGTACCGTGGAGAACAATGGTTCTGTACCCTGGCAACCCACTGCCTGCTGCTGTCTGTGCCAAGTATTCTGTACCCCAGATTGCCATCAAGCTCAAAGCCTGCCTCAGCCTGCCTTCCCACCTCTCATGCCAAGGTTCCTGTCTTCCTGTCCATGTTGCTGCCAAGAGAGAGAGAGAGAGCGAGCGAGAGAGAGAGAGAGAGAGAGAGAGAGAGAGAAATTCTCCCCACTGTTAGAAGGAGAGACAGACACGATCCCACCCATGCTGTCACCTGCACTATATGGCCAGAGAGAGAGAGGGAGAGAGAGAGTCTCTCCACTAGAACTAGAGAGAAATGGGGTGGGGGGGGAGGCCAGCTCAAGCTGCCACCTGCCAGAACCAGGAAGAACTCCCATCTGTGCTCATGCGCCCAATCCCACATCCAGCAGCAAACCTACCAGAATGAGATGGACTATAACACAATGTATTATATGTGCCTGCCTGCCTGTGTGCATTCCTGTACCTGCTGCTACCACCTATCGCTTGATTGAATGAAGTGTGCCCAACCATGCGCTAATTCTAGGACATAATTATCATTAAAATCACATAGGCTGTCATTCCATTGTACCTGAATCAGTCATGCCCACCCATGTCAGGAATCATCAATGGGACCATCATTCCAGTCACTGGAGGCTTCACTCAATTCCACTGCATCCAGAAACCCAGTGCCCACACGCCAGCCTGCCCCCCCCAACAGCCTACTCCTCCGCACCCACCTGCGCTGAAGCTGCTTGAAATAAAAGCCCCTCCGACCACCAGCTCCTGCCGCCTGCTGCCCGCTGCCAAGGAGCCTGTCTCTCTTTCTCTCTGTCACACCCACCCACACAAACACAAGCCCTGCACCTTCTGGGGGGATGTCCGCAAGTTGAGACCCTGCTTATGGAATATCTTTGGGTTACTAACTACACTACATGGGATGGCAGGTGCTGCTGGTAGGGATCAACAAGCTGTATGCGATTCTGCCACCTGCCAGCCAGAACTTAAACACAGAGGGATAAAATATTCAGCTTGTCACAATAACAAGAAATATAACTTTAATTAACAAAACAACAACAACAACAAAATTATAAAACAAAAACAAAACATTTTAAAATAGAAAGGAAACTTATGGACTATCAGCTCACTCAGTCTTTTGGCCTGCCCCCCGGAACTTGGCGGAAAGGCATAAGTGGTTCAGGGGAACTTGGGGCAGGGGCCGCACCTACTGGCATTTCATAGCCGTGTTCCACTGCGTATTCTACGGCCCCTGCCATGGCTGTCGGCCAGTTGGAGACCGACTGGTGGAAGAGCTCCAGTTTGGCCATCTCAGTGGAGATGTACTTTGAAACGTACTCTGAGTATGCCTCCACCTTCTTCTCCCTCAACAAAGTCCCAGCTGGTCCCTGCACCTGGCCACGAAAGACCCTTGCCGCCGTAGACTCCTTCTGCTCCTGAGGGGGCTCCACATCTGAGATGGAGGGGGGGAAGGACTTTTCAGGTGGTGCCGCTTCTAGCTTGCCTTCCCCCCCTTCTTCTGCTGCTCCACAGCCACGCCATCAGACTCCTGTGCCCAAGCCACCTTCTGTTTGTGGGCCTTCTCAATATGGGCAATTAGGTCCGATGTGGTCCCCTCCCTGGCCTTCTTGAATCTTTTCCAGCAAAGCTAAAGAAAATAAAAAGATAGGAACATAAGAAGTGCCATACTGTGTCAGACCAATGGTCTGTCAAGCCCTGCCTGGATTCTGTCTCCACAAGTGGATGGACTGGTTGGCCAATTTCTCTCTGCAGGTGACTTCCATTCCTAACAGGCCAAAGGGTAATCCATTCCCTGTTGTTCCAGTCCCCGTGCCTTACCTTGCATTCCATCAGCCTTCTCATAAAACCTCCAGACATTTGACCTTGTCTGCCAAATATCTGGGGGTGTCACTGGCGACCTCTGCCTCGGGGTCCTCGTTGGCCTGGCACCAGTGCTGGGGTCAGCATCAGATTCCTCTCTGAAATGGGAATACATAAACAACACCTAAGTAATGTCATGCATTTATGCTGATGCCTCTTGTCCTCCCTCCTTGGGATGCTAGGGATTACAACTAGAAAGGTCCTGGCCGGCACATGCAAATCCTGCCCTCCTTGGGGTATTAGGGGATGCTAGGAATTGCAACTAGAAAGGCCCTGGCTGTCACATGCAAATCCTGCCCTCCTTGGGGTACTTGGGATGGCAATGGAGAGACCCTTGATGGTATGTGAAAATTCTGCCCTCCTTGGGGTGCTAGGGGATGCTAGGGATTGCAACTAGAAAGGCCCTGGCTGGCACGTGCAAATCCTGCCCTCCTTGGGGTGCTAGGGGATGCTAGGGATTGCAACTAGAAAAGCCCTGGCTGGCACATGCAAATCCTGTCCTTCTTGGGGTGCTTGGGATGGCAATGGAGACGAGACCTTTGCTGGCACATGCAAATCCTGCCCTTCTTTGGGTGCTACGGAGGGGAGAGACCCTGGCTGGCACGTGCAAATCCTGCCCTTCTTTGGGTACTGGGGAGGAATGGGAATGGGGAGACCCTGGCTACCCACTGATGCCCACTGTTTGTGCCTGACTGATTCCCACCCACCCACACACCAGTGAGCTCACTCTAACAGATAGAGCCTTTCTTGTCCTCATAGTAAAAAAAAAGTTTGCAAACCTGGCAGCTGTGCCTGCTGCTTGCTCCTCATCCGAAGATCCAGCCACCACCACCAAAGGTCCAGGGACAGCGACCTCCTCCTCCTCCTCCTCCTCCTCCTCGACCACCAAGTTGGACCCCAGCCGGGGAATCATCACTGCAGCCTTTTTCATTTTAAAAAAAAAATCATGTAGCCAACACACACAGTCACCCACCACACACCAACACTCACCAGCCAGCCAAACAACACAGCCAAACACAAACAAGCAGCCAAAATACACGAACCGAACAGCCACCCAGCCAAACACACACTCTGTCGCCACACAGCTGCGCACGCACTCGAATTTCCAGTTTCCAGCACGATCACTCGCTCTCACGATACTTTTCCGAACGCTCGAACCGAACCGAACATGGCCGAACCGAACTGCCGAACCCAAACCTAACAAACAACCCGAACGCCCGAACCGAATGCACAAACCAAACCGAACCGCCGAACCTGAACCACAACCTGTTTGCACATCCTTAGCGAGCAGGTGAATCTGGACTAATAGGATAAAATGTGGGACATCTCATTTGTAAACACCCAAACATTTTATTTAGTCCATGTGTATCCAATAGAGTTATGGATTTTAGTTCCCAATCATGTCTTTTTAAAGTGATTTAGGACAAGGTTTGACACATTAGAAATGGAGTAGTCATTCTGGTGTTCTTTTACATTTGGGGCTAACACTAGGGATTTGACCTTCATTTTCATTATTAGAATAATGGAAATGAATTGACCTTCTTTAGTGTTCATTATTCAATAACAAAAATGAAAGAAAATACTAATGAAAAAATGAAAATTTACCTTTTTTGTTGTTTTGGCTGTAACTTTTGTTGTTTTTCGTCTACATTAGATGACATTAGGGTGGCTTGTATCCCTTTCCACAGTCATTATCTATGCCAAAGTTTGAAAAGATTGGATAAACTGTCCCAATTTTATAAGCAATTGAACTTTTATCATTCTGACAGATATTGTGCAAATACTAGACCTGAAAATTTGGGGATAAAACTGAAAATTTCAGGACATAACTGGGACTTCAGGCATCAAGGCAGATGTGGGTAGGAAGCATCGAAGCATTCAAGAGGCATGACTGTCACATCCTGGCTGGCCAATTAGCATCCCAAACACATCCAGCAACACTCTGACAGAGGACATAACAGAATCCCTTATTGGCTGTTTCCTAAGCAGATGCTTCCAACTTTCCAGTAACAAGGACGAGGATTGGAGCGGGCACAGAACAGAATGATTATACATAATTTAAATTTCTGCTGGCCAATTGGCATGACAAACCCATCTTGTACTACTGCAACAAACATTAGAGAAACTTTCTGTTAAAATCACGAACCTTTTATTGCTTATAAAGGTAAGACACTTTATTGTCTCTATATGAAATTTTGAAAGGATGATCCCTGTCGTGAGGGGAAGAAAATTTTGAAATTTCATCCAAATTGGAGGGAAAACAAAGACGTGACAGCTGAAAATGTGTGTGCAAACCATGAAACTCCCCATGGGAAACCGAGCAGGCAGGCTGTTGTCACATGTTCTGCAATAACCAAGGGTGCATTGAGGAGCTGTCCACACAGACAGGTACCCAGCTACATCCTACCCACCATCTCCTAGCCTGCCCATTATCCGATCCCTAGCCATGATGTAGAAGCATGGGAATTGTGAACTGAACCTGCCATTCTATGATGCCAGTGGACCTTGCACAGAGCGGGGCTGCACAGACCCAGTCACAAAAGAGGCAGCACATCAACACACTTTGTGCAGTGTTGTTCCAATTTGGGCAAATTTAACATGCAATGCCATCCCTGGCCTTCTCCAGCGGACACATTGCACTATAGTCGGCTGCCCATCGAGAGCGGGGCTGAGTTGATATCTGGTGACTGCTGGCTATAAGGTCCATTGCATCACATTTTAACATTGCCCAAAGTGGGATAATGCTACCCAAGGTGCATGTTAACATCTTGTGTGGCTTCACCCAGAGACTCCTCCTGTTCTGTAGGCAGTTCAGTTGAGGCATAACAACTGTTACATGTCCCTTGGGGTGTTGCAGCGTTGCCTAAAAGTACAGCTAAGGCCTCAATTTTGACTATTTTAATGGATGTATCTTTAGAGTTGGGACTTAAAGACTTGGTCCATGATAAATTATGCAAATTAAATCTACTTGTGACACACAAACACTGTCAAATTTCAGCATTTCCATTTTCCAAATAACTTTTGGCATACGCTGAAACCTGGCTCCTGCTTTTAATGCTGTCAGACAAACACAAGCCTAACCGAGACCCTGCTTCCTAGAGTTTGAAATATCCAATTACAGCAATTATAATCAATTTGAGATTGGCAGGCTTCCAAGGAGCTGTTTGTTGTCATATTAAACAGAACTAAACTTTTGAAAAACCCCAAGAAGTGTCAGATTAGCATTCAGGGGTAAAGTCCTGAATCATTCTGCCTCCCAGAATGTTTCGACTCTACCAAAAATAACATTCAAAGGGATTTTATGATCTCATTTTGTACAGATTCTTGACATCTGCTACAATGTATTAATATATAGGTTTGGTTGTAATTGAAATTTTATATCCAAATAGTACCAGGCCGCAAGATTCTATTAAATGGAATAATATTCTTCATTTCATACTTACTGATTTTGATCTTATTGAAGAAAATTCACTCATTATTTTATTTGCTCATGGATCTAATCATTCATTTACCGGCAGTGCAGTTTAAACAAATTGAAATGAGATATTCAAACACATCTGTCTCAGATGATAATTTATGGTATTTCTGAATCAGGATGATTTCCTCTTTAATAGCTCTCTTTCTGTCATGAATACTGTATTTATGACACCAAGAGCTGGTTTTTCTAGAACTCAAGAATAATCGGATTAATAGGAAGTAATTCTGTAAAGGTAAACTACTTGTCTTTATTTATTCTTATTCTTATTCTTATTCTTATTCTTATTCTTATTCTTAATAAAATAATAATAATAATAATAATAATAATAATAATAATAATAATATCCTGCTCTGTATCTCTGCAGGTGTTTGTCAGCAAAGCTGCGGGGAGGGGTGCCAGATGGGTTCTTTCCATTATGGAATTCTAAATTAGCAATTGCTCATTACTTGGAACAAATTTTGGGGTGGATTCCACCCAGGGCTATTGAGTCTTTTCAGCCATTACTGTCTTATAGGCATGTTCAATGGTTTATTGGGGGTTTTTTCAGCCCCATTTTGCTTCCACTGTACTGGCTTAAGCCCATTTCTTGTCTTCTTGGGGGGTATATGTGGGAGAGGTATTTAGGGACTTGGTCATTTGCCCATTGGTCCCAAAATCAGCCTGGAACCAGTCTTTTGAGCCTGAGTCATCTCCAAAGATCCTCCAACGAGCTGATTTTGGTGCTGGAGTGGTCCAAAGGAAGTTATGGCTCAGTCCTCTTCCATCCAGGAGAGACTCTTGAATCTTGCTCAAGGAATTGATCAGGGCAGGGAGTTGCTAACAGAGATCCTTACCGGTGATGGTCAGGAGTCGGGGCTGAGTTCATCCGTAGCTCTCCCCCCCATTTCCAACTTGGGAAAGGACACATCACCTTTGGAAGCCTCGGCTTCCAGTAGATCAATGGACTTAGCCCCACCCACTGTCCAGGCAGAATCTCTTGTTCCCTATGTGGTTTCTTGCCCCCCACCCAACTGTTTGCAGGATTTGGCAATTCCTGGGGGGGCTGAACCTTGCCGAATTCCTCCCCATCAGTCTCAGGGTTCAGTCAACCTGAGTTCCCTTAGACTCTGCGCCTGGAAGGTAGCAGGATGGTGCTCACGGGCTGCTGATCGATCCTGTCTGAACTTCCTTGGGGACATGGACGTTCTCTGTCTCCTTGAAACCTGGTGTCAGGAAGGTGTGGAGTTACATGGGTATATGTCTTTTGTGGAACCGGCTGTTTCTTATGCCTCTCGAGGTCGTTTTTGCGGGGGTGTCACCTGCTTGATTTCAGTTAGGCTCAGGTTTTGTGTGGTGGAGTAATTTGAGCTCCCTCCTATTGCGCTGGCAGTTGTGGGGAGAGTAGCTAAGAGGCAGTTTGTTTTTCTTTCTTTCTGTTTATGTCCCTCCAGCCAACGTTGCCGGGTTTCGGGGGGAGTTCTGAGATAGTCTTGTGGAATTTATCCAATCTCTCCAGGATAAATTCCCATTGGCTTTCTTTCTCCTGGCAGGCAATTTCAATGCCCAGTTGGGGGCTGAGTCTGAGGAGCTTTTGACTCATTGTCCCTTTCTTAGCCCTGGCACTTCGGTTTTAAATCGTCATTCTAGGGATAAGATACTTAATGCCTCTGGTCTTAGATGGGCTACCTTACTTGCCAATTCCAATTTGCAGATCCTTAATGGTGCTTCTCCAGGGGATCCTGATGGTGAGTTCACTTTCATTTCCCACCAGGGTAGCAGTGTGGTAGATTACATTGCAGTTTCCCCTAGTCTTCTTCCCTATCTTGCTAGCTTCTCGGTGGGTCAGGAAATTCATAGTGATCACCTTCCATTACTTCTAAGTCTCCAATTGGGTAGTACCGAGTATGGAGCCCCCAATGGGGCTGCTAGTAGTTAGGATAGTATTGGACTTCTTAGGCGTCCATGGTCTACTGTTCTCAGCTTGGAACTTGGGGAAGTGCTGTATTCTCCCCCAGTCAGACCCGATTAATTTGTATCTAGGACTTATCTCCCTTCTGAGGCCGTGTCTTGTCTCCGTCCTGAGCCTTACTTATGGTGCTCGAGGGGTTGTTAGTAGGGGAGCCCCCTGGTATGACCAGGAATGTAAAGTTTTGAAGGCCCATCTTAGTACTTTGTTTTGCTCTTATAAAAGGCTGAAGGATGAGGGACTGTTGTTTGAGTTTCTCGAGGCTAAAAAGAAGTACCGGGAGCTATTAAGGTGTAAAAAGGCTGCCTACTCTGTGCAGTTATGGGATTCACTGCTTACAACTGCTCGCACCAGGGACTTCAGAAATTTCTGGTGGATCATAAATTCCCCTATGGGTAAACCTCAAGTTTCTTGGTTTATCCCTATTTCCAGCGGGCCCTACCTGTCTTATTTCCAGACTCTCTTTCCAGCCCGGGAATCCATGGAGGACCTTTCCCCCCAGTTGTTGGATTTGCCCCTCTGGCCCCCGGTTTCGGAGATTGAGGTGGCCAATCTTATTAAATCTCTTAAGACAGGGAAGGCCCCTGGTCATGATTGTGTCTTGGCTTAGCTTGTTAAGAGCCATGTCAATTGGTGGGTTCCGTTTTTGGCAGTCTTTTTCACTTTCTTGGATAGGACTGGTGCTTTTCCGGTGGATTGGGGAAGGTGATTGTTCTGATCTACAAGGGTGGTTCAAGGTCTGATCCTGCCAATTTCAGGCCTATAAGCCTTTTAAGTGTTATAGCCAAGCTTTATGCCAAGCATTTGTTAGCCATCTTAAATAATTGGCTGGTTGAGTCCCGAGTATTACACAGGGAGCAGGTCAGGTTTCAGGCCAACAGGTTGACTCTCGACCACTGTTTCAGTTTATTCCATCTAGCAGAGAAATATGTTCAGGCAAATTCTAAGCTTTTTTGTGCCTTTGTGGATCTGAGGACGACCTTCGACATGGTTGACAGAGGTCTGTTATGGGGAAAACTGGCCAGCCTGTTGATTGATTGAAGACTCCTCATTTTGATCCATCTATTACACAGGTACTCCTCTCTGGCAGTCAGAGTCTCAAACCATGGCCATCTAACCCCATGGCTTTCCATCTTTTCAGAAGTTAGGCAGGGCTGTATATTGGCCCCCACATTATTCAACATGTTCTTAAATGACATGGTCCCTTGGATGTCCAGTCCTGAATCCCCCCCCCCCCAAGCTGGCTTTGCATCATGTGGGCTGTCTACTTTATGTGAATGATGCAGTTGTCCTTTCCCAGATGAGGGTGGGTCTGAGTAGGCAGTTATCCATGCTTTTTGAGTATTGTTCTGTCAATAAGCTGTCCATTAATTATAAGAAAACCAAAGTCCTTGACTTTGGGAGGGGGAAAAAGATCTATCATTGGTATATAGATGTCCATCCGATAGCACAGGTCTTGTCTTATAAATATCTCAGGATCCCATTTCATTCATTGCTTGGTTGGACCTACCACTGGGAGATGGCTCTTAATAGAGCAAAGGGCCTGGCCGCTGCCATTGCTCGCTTGTTTAAGTACAAAGGGGATGGCAGCTGAGGGGTAGCTCTTAGAGCTCTGGATGCCAAAGGCCGTGCCCAATTACTCTATGGAGGAGCTCTTTGGGCAGTGGATTTCTCATCTGCATTAAACACAGTTCAGGTCAAGATTCTCAAATCCCTGCTTCCCATTTGAAATGGGACCCCCTTGGCAGCTATAAGAGTAGAGTTTGGCCAACTTGCTTTAGACAAGACCAACTGGAAGCAGGTGGCTTACTTGTGGCTTCGCCTCTTTCAGAACTCCCAACTTGGGCTTTGGCCCTTATGCCCAAGGACAATTTTGAATCATCTTGGTCAAACAGGGTGACCCATCAGTTGGCTGTTTGGGGGATCCCAGTTGACCATCTGAAGACAGCTCCACTGAGTAGAACCTGAAGGGAGGTGGGCACTAGGATCATAGATATAGGGTCCCAGGAAGATTTAGCAGCAGTGGGTGCTTTTACATCTCTGGCCCACTATAAGTATGTCGCCCCATGTGCTGGTACTATGGCTGCTTATTTATCTTCTCCACTTTTGCCCAGGCATCTTGCTCTTCTCTACGGGGCTCGGCTAAATGTGCTCCCTACTTGCCTTTTGGAAGGGTGCTATGCGGGAATACCCTTTGATGCCAGGTTTTGCCCCTTCGATTATCTGGAGACTGAAACTGTTTCTCATATTTTATTTACTTGCCGTCTTTACGATGCTCCCCGGTGACAATTTTCCCCAGGTAGGACACAGTTTGGACTACTTTGTATTTTTCTTTCCGACATTGATATAACTCACCTGATGGACATCTTAGCTTTCCTAGGTCAGGCTTTTGCCTGTAGGGAGCTTTTTAAAAAGTCTTTACCTCCAACTTTGGCTGTTGGCGCCATTCCTGAGGATGATGGGGTTTAGGATCTGTTCCCCAGTTTGCGGTTTAGATGCAACCTACCTTAGGTTGTCTCAGGGGCTCTCCCCTGTATTTGTCACTGTGTTCTTATGTATGTGTGTATTTATTTATGTCTATGTCTTTTTCTTTCTTTGACTGCAAGGACCGTCGGGTCACGCCAAATAAATTTAATTCCTGAACATATGCATGCCTTGAGTGACATACTTTATTGATGGCCCCATGCACAGGGCTTAAAGTCCAAGAGCACTGAGGTCCAGGCTAAGAATGACGAGGGGACAGGGCTAAGGGGGCTAGTCAGGGGCAGGTGCCATCCGGCTGGAGAGGGTGGATTTTCCCCGGCACTTTTTAGCTAACCATGGCAAAGCCACAGAACAAGGATCCTGGCCTGAAGGAGAAGTTTAAGATTCTTTTAGGATGTGTGAGGAATGATGGCACCAGACCCATGATGGTGTGCCCTGGGACTAGAGCGGCAGCTTCTAGGTATTGGACACAGCACTCCCTGCCTGTAACATAGGACCCAGAACCCTGATGGTGGGTCCTGGGGCTAGAGTGGCAGCTTCTAGATATTGGACAGCCCTCCCTGCCTTTAACTTGGCCCCAGAACCCTGATGGTGGGTCCTGGGGCTGAAGTGGATGCTTCTTTAGACGGTAGAATGACAGCACCTCTGTACGAGGAATGATGGCCCCAGAACACTGATGGTGGGCCCTGGGGCTAGAGTGGCAGCTTCTAGATATTGGACAGCCCTCCCTGCCTTTAACTTGGCCCCAGAACCCTGATGGCAGGTCCTGGGGCTGGAGTGGCTGTTTCTTGATGCAGTGGAATGACAGCGCCCTGTGCGAGGAATGATGGTCCCAGACCCATGATGGTGGGTCATAGGGCTAGAGTGGCAGCTTCTAGGTATTGACCACAGCCCTCCCTGCCTGTAACTTAGGCCCTAGAACCCTGACAGTGGGTCCTGGGGCTGGAGTGGCTGTTTCTTGATACTGTGGAATGACAGCTCCTTGTGCGAGGAATGATGGCCCCAGACCCATGATGGTGGGTCCTGGGGCTAGAGTGGCAGTTTCTAGGCATTGGACACAGCCTTCTCTGCCTGTAACTTGGCCCCAGAACCCTGATGGCAGGCCCTGGGGCTGGAGTGACTGTTTCTTAATGAGGTGGAAAGACATCGCCTCTGTGCAAGGATTGATGGACCCATACCCATGAAGTTGGGTCCTGGGTCTAGAGTGGCAGCTTCTAGGTATTGGACACAGCCCTCCCTGCCTGTAATGTAGGCCCCAAAACCCTGAAAGTGGGTCTTGGGGCTGGAGTGGCTGTTTCTTGGTCCTGTTGAATGACAGCTCCCTGTGCGAGGAATGATGGCCCCAGACCCATGATGGTGGGTCCTAGGGCTAGAGTGGCAGCTTATAGGCATTGGACACAGCCTTCCCTGCCTGTAACTTGGCCCCAGAACCCTGATGGCAGGCTCTGGGGATGGAGTGACTGTTTCTTAATGCGGTGGAAAGACATCGCCTCTGCGAGGAATGATGGCCCCATACCCATGAAGTTGAGTCTTGGGGCTAGAGTGGCAGCTTCTAGGTATTGGACAAAGCCCTCCCTGCCTGTAATGTAGGCCCCATAACTCTGATGGTGGGTCCTGGGGCTGGAGTGTCTGTTTCTTGGTGTGGTGGAATGAAGGCTATCTGTGTGAGGAATGATGGCCCCAGACCCATGATCATGGGTCCTGGGGCTAGAGTGGCAGCTTCTAGGTATTGGACACAGCCCTCCCTGCCTGTAACATAGGACCCAGAACCCTGATGGCGGGTCCTGGGGTTGGAGTGGCTGTTTCTTGATGTGGTGGAATGACATCGCCTCTGTGTGAGGAATGATGGCCCCTGACCCATTATGGTGGGTCCTCCTGGGGATAGAGTGGCATCTACTAGGTATTGGCAACAGTCCTCCCTGCCTATAACGTAGGCCCCAGAACTCTGACAGCGGGTCCTGGGGCTGGAGTGGTTGTTTCTTGATGAAGTTGAACAATGGCTCTCTGTGAGTGGAATGACAGGCCGCAGAACCCATGGCTTAGACAGCAAGGGAGGCATTGGCAGCAGCAGCAGACATTGGATTGCCATGGCGCAGAATCCATGTCACAGACAGCATTGGCAGCATTGGCAGCAGACATTGACTTTCCCAGAGGCAGCATTGGCAGCTGGTGCAGACATTGGATTCATGGTGGTTGTGTAGTTTATTTATTATTATTATTATTATTATTATTATTTTACATTTATGGCCAACTTATCCAGACTTTGAGAATAGTAGGTCATGGGGAATATATAGAGGCCCTACCCAGAGATTCACTTTCACTAGACTTGTTACCTACATTGCCCATATTCTCATGGTGGGTTTAGAGTTTATTGTTTCTACATTTATGGTTAGTCAGTTTAGACTTTAGAAATAGTAAACATCATAATTAGGGTGAAGGGGATGATAGTATAACGTTTTTCCATTTGGATATGAGTTATCCATGTTTTGGGGCAATTAATAGGTCATGGGATATTCGAATAGGTCTAGTTTTGAGGTTAAACCAAACCAGAATTTATATGTATATTGTTTTTTTATATTGATGGTGATATTCAAGTATATTGTCTTTGTACAGGTACACGCCCTATGGGGATAGTTGTTTGGATCACAAAGATGACTGTAAGTAATAATGAACGTTATATAAGACATTGGTGTTTTTTGTCATGCATCTGGCTTATTTGGGTTATGTATTGTGTATTCTTTTCTATTATGTAATGTGACATTTAGTCAGGGAAGGAAACATTGAAGTTAGTCTTGTGATATGGGATATTGATTTATTGTGTATATTTTATACCATCAGTGTATAGAAGACCAACTTAGCGATGGCATCTGTTTTGAGATTTCCATATCTGTTCAAGATTCTTGATAAAGACCAACTTTTGAAATGAAAATATAACCTGGGATCTTGTAGGACATTTGTATGGACATTTGTTATGTTTGGTGTCATCATTTTGATATGGCTACCCATGCTTGTGGTTGGGTCCAGACATATGTATAATAAATAATTCAATTTTATCATGTTGTTCCTTCTGGAATTGTATATGTAGTGTGTATCATATTGATCCTGCCATCCAGCTTGTTGGCCTCATGCTCAGCACTTTTTTGCAGACATTGGATAGCCCGGGCACAGGACCCATGGCACGGACAGCAGAGGCAGCATTGGCAGTAGCAGCAGCAGACATTGGGTTGTCCGGGCACAGATCCCTTTGCATAGACAGCATATAGGTCTGGGAGCCATTGGCAGCAGCAGACAGTGGGTTGCCAGGGTACAGTTCCCTTGCCACAGACCATATATAGGCCGGGCCTGGGGGCCATTGGCACTAGTACCAGCAGACATTGGTTGCCAGGGTATAGAATCCTTGCTACAGACAGCATATAGGTCTGGCCTTGGGGCCATTGGCACCAGCAGACAGTGGGTTGCCAGGGTATAGAACCCTTGGCACAGACAGCATATAGGCCTGGGAGCCATTGGCACTAGCAGCAGCAGACATTGGTTGCCCGGGCAGTCAGGTGGCGTGGCATGAGCGGCAGTCAGGCAAACTGAAACAGGGATCAAGCTTTGTAACCTGGGCAGGCTGACAGGCAGGCAGGCAGCATGGCATGAGAGGTAGTAGGGCAGGCGGGCTTGGGCAGGCTTTGAGCTAGCCAATCTGGATGGACAGACAAGCATCTTGGCATGGGAGGCAGGAAAGTGGACTGAGGCATACTTTGAGCTTGGCGGCAAGCAGGGCAGGCAGACAGGCAGCGTGGCATGGGAGGCAGTAGGGCAGGCAGGCTGGGACATTGGCAGCAGGGCACTCAGATAGGCTAGCAAAGACTGTGCAGCGCGAGAGTACGAGAGCCAGTCAGCATCATATAGGCGGGCCAAGATCATGTAGCCATAGGCTGGCTGGCAGGCTTACAGTTTGTTTCCCAGTACCATCCTGAATCATGAGGTCACTCAGATAAGGAGGCCAAGGCATATAGTATGAGAGAGAGAGAGAGAGAGAGAGAGAGAGAGAGGCAGAAAGATAGAGAGGCAGAGAGAGAGGCAGGGCGGGTGCCAGGCATTGGGAGGGAAGGACAGAACCTCAGAAGCACAGGAACAGTAGCCCTAGCCCAGATTGAGGAGGAGGAGCCCCGTCCCAACTGCCCCTGGCATGGGATGGCGTGTGCCATTGCACCATCAGTCCTTGTCCAGGGGCAGCTCGGAGAATCCCAGCAGCGGCAGGTTCACCTTCAAGAAGAGCAACTGCTCTACCAACTTTACCCCCAGTCTCAGGCGGTGCGGGGAGAAAATGTCCCGCGCCACAGAGAACACCCGCTCACTGGGAACACTGGTTGGGGGCAGGACAGGACACCCTTGGCCACTTTCGACAGGACCGGCCACACGTTGGCCTTGCCAGCCCAGAAGGCCAAGGGATTGTTGCTGAGATCAATGCATGACTCCTCCTCCAGATAGGTCTCCACTGTTGCTGAGGCACCATCATACTCCCTCTGGCAGCTCTGGGTGGGTACCAACTGCCCACCTGCCCTCAGCCACGCTGCTTGCCCTTTTGTGCTGGGCCCCATTCTCCCCAGAGTGGACTACACACAGGAGAAGCTGCTGGCAATAGGGGTCCTGCTGCTGCTGCTCATCCTGCTGATGCTGCTGCTATCGCCAGGGCTGGGGGCAGGGATAGACTCAGATGACTGGAAGGGGTTGCTGCTCCCACTCCTACCATCCCCAGGGTCGTCCTTCTGCATGGCCCGCTCTGCCTGCTGGATCTTCTGCACCAGTGCACCCTTCCAGAGCCCATAGACTGCTGTCTTATGTGTCATGCTGCCGTTGATCCTGGGGTCATGCATGGTTGCCAGGACATATTACCTCTTGGCGAAGGATTTCATCAAAGCGTGCACTCAGCCCCGCCTTCAGCTTCTGTGCCAGGTCAAGCACCTCATCAGAGATCTTCCTGCCTGGGGGCCCACAATTCCCCCCCCCCCCCGAGAATATCATCCAGACTCCTCTGAAGACTATGAACCATCGGGGGTCACCTGGCTGAGGGTGGTGGTGGAGCTGCTCACGGTGTCCGTCACGGCCAGGAACGGTCTCAGGACGAAGACCGTCTGAGCAATCATCTCCCATTCCTCCCTGTTGTACCCTGGAGGTGCCTCAATGTCTGTCTCAAGTTCCACGTGATGCAGGGCAACTTTCTGCTCAAGAAGCTGCTCGAGCATCAGGAAGGTGGAATTTCAACTGGTGGAGACATCCTGGATGAGCGTGTGCACCGGGGACCCTTGCTCGGCCTGCTTCTCCTGGAGGAGCTCACTGCCCTTCACACTCCTATTGAAGAACACCGCCAGCTCCCTCCCCCAGTCGACCTGGGAGGTAAGGGTGCCTGTGTCAATCCCCTTAAACCCCAAATGCAGAGCGTCGTTCACCAGAAGATGGAGGGTGTGTGCATCACAAGGTATGCTTGTGAAGCCCCCGTCACAGACTGCTTTTAGTATATTGTCCAGATTGTCCATGATCACACATCCCTTGGTGAAGGCTGCATCTGGTGTGACCCACTCCCTCACCATGGTGGCCAGGGCTGCCTTGAGGTTTCTGGAAGTGTGGGAGCTGTCCATGACTTGTGCCTGAAGCAGGACCCACCTGTACCCTGCTTCAGGATCCCTCCTGCCACTGCCAAATGCTGTTTCTGGGCCCTGCCACCAGTGTTCAGTCACTGCTAGGTAGACGTGCTGGGCGTTTCTGGAGGACCACAGGTCAGTGGTGAAATGGACCATGCCCCCCCCAACCCCTGCCAGCTTCTCCCTCACCCGCTCCTTCAAAGCCCTGTAGAGCTGTGCCACCACAGTCCGACTGAGGGTGGAGCAGGAAGACAGCTTAAAGTTGGGTACCAGGAACCCAATCAGCTGCTGGAAGCCCTTGTCCTCCACAATTGAGAAGGGCTGCCCATCTAGGGCAATCATTTCTGCCAACATGCACTTCACTTTCACTTGGAAGCCAGTACCACGGCGCCCTGATGATGGCCTTGACAGATCCCCCCATTCCAGCTCCTCCATGGTGGACTGACGGCACTGCTGGGGAGACTCCTGCTGCTGTTCTGCCCCCTAGCAGGAGGAATACTGCTCCTGCTCCTAGAGGAGCAGGGGGTTAGAATAGACCCACTGGTTCTCTTTCAGTCCTACTCTTCCATGATTCTATGGGTGGAAAAAGACATGAAAGCTGAGTGGTGGTGGCCTGACCCATCCGGGCCATGTCAGGAAGCCACAGTGGGCACGGTTCGAATTGCATCGGACTGCACAACAAATGTATCCATGGTTGAACTGCCAGGAATTCATGAATGTGCAGCTGGCCAGCCAGCCCCAGTCCACGACGATGGGAATCCCTGATGGCTGACCATACTAGTCTCAATCCAGGGGATGTCTGTCAGGCCACAGTAGATGTGATATAGCCTGCTGTTACCCACTTTGGCCCAATCAGCCAGACTTCAGCCAGGGCTGTAACCTGGATATAGTCTGGGGGTGAGAGTCTGGGCTAGCCACTGACATGGCTCTGGGCAATCCTGGGCCAACAACTGGTGGCACCTGAGCAAACGTGCAGGTGAGTTCTGGTGCAAAGTGGGTCAAAGTGGGCCACAGTGGCCCAACGTCATGTCTGTTTTTACCCTATGGACTGCAGCAGCCTCACTACCTTGCACTTCCATGGACAAGTCAGTGCAAACACTTGCAAATGTGCAAGATATGTATTAACTGCCTTCCTATCTCTTCCTAAAATCCAGATGTTGAGACATCGTTTTGTTATTGAAAAGTATCTTCTGTCAGGTTTTATTATGGTTGATTATATGTGTTCCAGGAAAAAGAAAAAACAATGTAAATGAATTTCCAGAAGAATTAGTCACCTTAAAGTAAATAATTATCTTTCTGAAAAACAAAAAATCCGTGGTTGGAGCAAAATAAGTCAGAATTAAATCACATGGTTAATAAGCCATTCATTTCAACACTTTATAATGTTAATTATATTTCAAGGTAACTCTTCTGAATATTGTTGTAGACCTTTTCCCCAAAAAAATTAGAAGTCAAGAAAAATAATCATGTCAATTAGGAGATTCAGTTGAGAATATTAAATTGCCAGGAGGAAACAAAAAGATCATTCGTTTTATGGTGCTCACTGTACTAAACTGTCAAATGTTTCAAGTGCAATTATTTCAAGTGCAGAATTTCATTTTGCAATACATATTGGAATAATATTTAGTTTGAAAAAATGTGCTGAGCACCAACAAGAAGACCTCCAAATATCATTGCTTTGAGAGAGAGATAGCAACCACTAGCTTGCATAACAAAGAAATAAAAAGTCTTACTCCAGCTGAGAGCATACTAGAAGGTCTCTAGACTGAGCCTTGTTGGATTTCATACACATTGTAAAATCCAGCTGAGGAAACATCACATGAAACTCTTAAAACGTACAGGCAATAGCCCAATCTGACTGCCACAGAAATCAATGGCAGAGCTTCCATTGATTTCCATGGGATCCACTTTGTGCATTTCTTATGCTTTCTGTCCAGTTAGAGCTCTGCAAGAGTTCTTGGATAAAGAGCAAAGAATGAATTCATCCTTTTGCACTTTTTATTGCCAAGCCAGAAAAAAAAATCACATTTCATCCAAGCATCAGCAGCTAAAGGCAAGATGTGCGATTTTCTAGGTGACACAAAAAGTGGAGTGGGAGCTGCTGTCAGTAAAAATTCAAATTCTGGCTACTTCATTATTTTGTCTTTGTCTGATTTCCCAAGTTTCCCACCTCCAGTCACACCTATTACTAAGAGCTGCCATGATTTCTGCAGGAGGCAGGCAATAACAGTGGAGAAGATACAGCAATGACTTTTAAATGAAGCTAAAAACATAAGCTGTGCTTGTGTTCCTGAGGGAGAATGGCAGAGTAGCAGCAGAGTATTGCCTCTTGCTTGCAGCTTGCATTCCCTGTCCTTTCCCCATACCCACTAACCACACTTCCAGGAAGCAACAACCACATGGGAGGGATATAATTGGTGAGGGCAGGGAGCATGTGAACTGAAGTGGGGGAAGGGATATTAATGAGGAAGAGGGGTCAGCAATTCAGCATGGGTCTCCCCATTAATACTATCCTGGTGGTGCTCTGGCTCTTGGTTTGCAGATGAACTGATTACATGTTAACTATGAATAACAGGGCTGTGCAGGAGGGAGCAATTTTGTTTTCCTTTAGTTTCCTTGAAAACAAAATAGTTATGGTTTTTTTTGGTTTCATTTTAATTTTATTTTCATTTAAAATTTCATTTTCTATTCATTCCTCCAGGCATTCCATTCATGTTAATGGGTATTTGCATGCATGGCTTGCCTTTTATTTTGCTCTCAGGCTGCCTGATATTTGCCTTAGATGGAAACAATGCTGAAAAAAGCCTGAGGGGAGGGGGAAGAGAGGGGAAAGCAGTAGGCTGGAGTCGTGATTGGCATCCCCCACTGGCCAAAAGGCATTGCAAAGGCATCAAGCTGCTTTGAGTTGGCTCTGTGATGCTTTCTCATCCCCAAACAGTTGCTGTTAACTGTTAGGTGTCCCATCCATTGCAGAGATGGCTGTCAGCCAGTGGGAGTTGGGATGTTAACTGATGTGATGAAATGTCAGTTAACCCTACCTGCAAGGGGGGCGGGGGTGTGGCTTCTCCCAGTTGGGGGTGCACCAGCCAGAGGCCTGCCCCAGCAGGGAAGGGAGTCAGGAAGCGATGTTCAGCTGCATGGTCACACCCCCGTGCTGCTGCCATTGCCCCAACCCCCTGCCATGACAGACAGCCATGGCTGGGCCCCATGGCAACCCCTCAAGCTGGGAGGAGCTGGAACCAGGATCAAACATTCTCTCCCCATTCATCCACTCTGACCCAGCTTGGTGGCAGCCGGGCACAGACTGTAGGTCCACTTTCATCCGGGCCCACATATCTGGCCTGACTGTGACCATGGGCAGGGTTTGTAACAGGCCCACATCCTGTAGCCCTCCCCCTGCTCTAGCGATCCCCCCATTACAATCCTGGACTGCAGCTATCAGCTAAGCTCACTAATCCAACCTGAAGCATGCAGTGTGCAATGCGCAGCATGCTGTTCCTGTGTGGCCCCTAAGCAGCGCTAGCCAAGAGTGCTAACCAGTAGCGCTGCACTTCTGGGTCTGGGAGCCTGATCCTGGCCAAAGTGCGCATGCTCTAACTATTGCACAAGCACAGCAGTGGCTAGGAGGTTGTATGTGCTGGGCTCAGGCTACACAAGGAATTTGTGGCATCAGCATGCTGCGCTGGATGGAATGGATCCTGAGAGGCAGCAGAGGGTGCAGGCAGCTCTGCCTCCTGAGTGTAAGGAGAGGTAATAGGGACAATTTTCTTTGCCTGTGATATGGACGGCACATCCACAGCCACCCGTACCACAATATGTGTGTGAGAGTTCATTGGGCCCACCTGTTGTGTGTTTTCTTTCCCAGGTAACATCTCCTGTCTCCCCTCTATAAGGGTCAGAGACTGCCAAGGGCAGCGCCTGAAGGGCATCAACCAAAGGGCGCAGACCATTTGGTGGCCTTCGAGGGGCTGGGAGCCCCCTTCCTCTGAGGCTAAACACATTTCTACCCCATCCTTCTCGGATGGCTCAGGACAGATGACCAATAAGGATGAAGAGCAGCAGATGCTGTTGCTGTGCTGCAGGGGTGTGCAGGGGCCCCCTCTTAATGGGGGCATCAAAAGGGGCATGACCTTTGGAGGGACCCTTTGGAGGGGGCTTGAGGACTGAGGATTGTGGGGGAGATTTTGATGGGAGGCAACAATGTTTGTTAGGGGGTGGTTTTGGTTGGGCAAATAGTAACCTCAGGAACTGGTGGGTGGGTTATGGGGAGATAGCTTTCATTCTCTGGTGAGAGCAGGGGAGTGAAGCGGGAATGGGTTAGGGAGGGGGTCTTGGTACTCCTAGTGAGAAGAGGGGTACAAGACGTTTGGGAAGGGGTGAAATGATACCTTGGTGAGAGAGAGGTCCGGGGAGGGGAGTATAGGGTGGAGTGGACATGGGAATATGGTGATGTATTTTTCTGTCCTGGGGCTAATGTATTTATGTGTTGATGGAGCTGTTTTTGATTATGTATTTTATCTATGTATTATGTTCTTCCATTTATTGTATTTTATATTTAAAATGTTTTGTAAACCGCCTCGAGTCGTGATCAGCGAGAGGGGCGGTATAGAAATAATGAAATGAAATGAAATGAAATAATGTGAGTTGCAATTTAAACTTTTTGCCACTGGGGGCAGAGTTTCAGAGCTCCCAATGGAGGAGAGAAATGTGGCTATTTTCAATGATGCCTGGGTGACTGAAGTAGATGCCCCCAGACCAGGCAGGGCTGGTGATTTCAGTTCACTCTTAGTAAACTCTAGAGCAAGGGTGGGGAGCCTTTTCCCTCCTGGAGGTCACTTTGAAAGCTTGCACAAGCTCCGAGGGCCACACAGAAGTTGAGGCAGGGGTGCTTAAGGGATGCGCTCAAAGAAAGAAGGGCCCAAATCATGGATCTGTGCCATGGAACTGTCCCCTATTCTTGTTTGCATAACCTCATCCCTGATCCCTTCCTTGGAGCTCAGTTTTTCAGTGACTGGAGGTAAGAAATGGATTCACAGGCTAGATCCAGGAAGTGGAAAGGGGCCACATAAAAACTTGCCACAGGCCATATTTGGCCCCTGGACCTGGGGTTTCCCATGCCTGCTGTAGAGGGAGGAATTGGGAGAAGAATGGGTTATGTAGGTGGAGCCAGGTAAACTGGAGTTGGGTGTGAGGTTGTTGATTTTGCATGCAGCCTTGTGTGGTTTTAGTGTTTTAGTTCAGCATGTAAGAAGGACTGAAAGTGCTATATCAGAAGTGGGGAATCTTTTCCCTCACAGGGATCAATTTCAGCATTTATGGTGTGCATTTTAGGATTCCACATAATCATGTTGGGTTTTGCAGCATTTTCCTTGCATTTTAGTTGTGGTCTATGTTACCTGTGTACTTCTGTTTTCTCTTCTTTGGTACTCCTACCACTGAACACATTGCCTGCTGGTGGTTATTGAAGATAGATCCATGCCCATTGGACTTATAATCTAAGAAGGACAGGGGTTAGGGGAACACAGGGAAAGACATACATACAAATATTCCCATTTTTTACAGATGAGGAACTGAAGCTGTAAAATTCCATATTTCAAAATTCTGCTTGACCCTACCTACCATTTGTTTGGCCCTGCCTACTGCTCAGTTGTGCCCACCTACTACTTGGCTCCACCTACAGTTGGCCCTGTTGGACTCCACCAGCTGCCACTGTGCCACCATGACACTGGCCCAGCTGGGCCAAGCCAGCCCTACTGGGCTAGTGTCACATTTATAAACACCCCTATAGGTCAGTCATGTTTTTAAAAGCATTTCTGGACAAGTGGTGTCTGCCAGCCTCACCTATGGAGAGGTGAAGATTGCACTTGAGAGGAAGAGAGAGTAGGAAAGAAACTCCTGTCTGGAGTAGGACTGCTTTGGACCAATCGGCCAGAACACAGCCCAGACTGGACATAGTCTGGGAATGATATCTGGGGCTTGCCACCAACACAGCTCTGGGAAATCCAAGGTCAACATCTGATGATGCCTGTGCAAACATGTAGGTGAAGTCTGGTGCAAAGTGGGCCAAATCAGGAGAGTATATATGTGTACACTTACTCTACATATACAAGGGAGAGTAAGAAAGAAACTTCTGTCTGGTCAAGGGTGCCAAAGGCACCTCTCTCCTTCTGGCAGGAAGAATCAGCATGTGGTCACAGAGGGGTGTGTCTCTGTTTTGTACTGGAAGGCAATATGAGGGCACATGGGTGACTCCTTCAGACAGGCAGGCAGCAACAGGAGAGTGTGTGGGCACAGTGGCTAGTTCTCTCTCATCTATCTTGGAAGAACCCCAGCTATTACAGGGCTCCAACTTTTAGGGAGTATCCCAGCATGGCCTGCTGCTATATCAGGTAGATTGCACATGGACACTTCTGGGAGCTATCAAATGGTACCAACTTGCAGGGAGTGCCTTAGGGTGGCCAGATGCCATATGTCGTAGATATAATGGCAGGCTGGCAATGCTGGATAGACTCCTGCAGTGGGCTGGGACGCCCTCCTCAAGGTCTACCGGGTTTCCTAGGTATCAACCATGATGAGGGCATTTTCTGTGGCTGCACTGCAGCTGCAGAGGCCTGCACTGCTTGACCACTGACCTCCCCTCTTTCCATAGACAGTCTAAGACCTGACTGTTCCACTGGGCCTTTACCGAGAGAGATGGGGTGAGAGAGTAAGGGGGCTACTGTCAATCAAACTGTCATTGGACCGGAAGTCCCGCCCCCCTGTCAGTGTTCCTTGTCCCTGGAAGTCCCTCCCTGAGCACGTGGTTGTGATGTAGGGGGAAATGACGTGGGTAAGGTGACCCCCTGAGCCTGTGGCTGTAACGTCAGGGGGAAATGACGTGTCGGTCCAGGATAGGCCCTGGGGTAGGGTGACTTGCAGAAATGGGGATCGCGTGACAGAGCTGAGCCAATAGGGGAGTGTGGGTAACCATGTGAGGGCGCAAAGCCAATCAGAACCATTTCCAGGGTATGAATGTTGGGGGAGCCATTTTGTGAGCCCTCAGACACCGCTTTTTACAACTGAAAATGGCTGCACTCTTTCAGCTTATAAGAAAGGCCTGCAGTGTATTAAAACCCAAAGAAACTCCACAAAAGGCAGACGATGCTATGGATACGCAGCAGCCCCTTGAACCCACGGTAAGGCTAAAGAAAAAACACCAGAGGTTTATTATTTTTTTATTTGAAGGAAAAAAGAGAGAGTTTAATGTTTCTTTTATTTTAACAGATAGAGGACGTTGTGAGGGCTTCTGAAAACTTGAAGTTGGAAGACAATGTGGGCGTAAACATATCCTGTGTCTCCTGCATTTGCAACTGCTTAAGAGGATGTGAACAGATGGA
>QEPC01000889.1:1051326-1072605 GCA_003113815.1 Sphenodon punctatus
ATAGAGGTCTATAAAATCATGAGTGGTGTGGAACTAATAAACAAGGAGCAGTTATTTACCCTCTCAGCTAGTACTAGAACTAGGGGACACTCCATGAAACTCATGGGTGGCAAGTTTAAAACAAATCAAAGAAAATATTTTTTTACTCAGCGTATAATTGGTTTGTGGAATCTACTGCCAGAGGCTGTGGTAAGGGCCAGTACTATAGCTGAGTTTAAAAGAGGTTTGGACAAATTTCTGGAAGATAGGTCCATTAGCAGCTATTAGCCAGGCAGGATCAGTGAACATGACATTGACAGGAGCTGGGGGGAAACAACAGGGAATGGATCCCCCATTGTGACCTGTTGGGTGCTTCTCCCAAGCCACTGTGATTGGCCACTGTCAGAGACAGGACACTGGGCTAGATGGACCATAGGTCTGACCCAATATGTCACTTCTTATGTTCTTATGTTCTTATAGATATAGGATTATAGAATTATATATTATATATAGGATTATATTATATATAATGTATAGTAGTAAGTTTATTCACATATCCGTGTTTGCCATAGTCAAATTAATAAAACAAAAATTATAAGAAAATAATTTATAAACATCACTTTACAAAACTCCCATAATTTAAAAAAATGTATAATAAGGATTGTATATCATGTATAATTGGATATATAATTTATATGCCACCCTTCTTTGAGGATCAGGACAGTTTACAATCCAATAAAAACATTTAAAATACAAACCCCTAAAACCCTCACAAAAACACTACCCCCCAAGTAGGGATGTCCTAACAGAACGTGGTTCGGATGTTCAGCTGTTTGGTCGTTTGGTTTGGAAACTGAGTTTGGGTTTGGTTGTTCGGTTCGTTGGAGTTTGGTTCAGCCGAACATTCAGAAATCAGTATTGGTATCGATATCGGTACCGATATCAATACCAATTTCGAAGATTTTATTTTCAGTATTGGTATCGTTTGGCCCTGAGACACTTAAGTTTGTTATTTTTATGTGTTGTTATATTGTTAACTAAATGGAATATCTAATAACACAAAGGCCTAGTCCTACAAACACAATAAACTGAATCACTACACACTATCTCTATCTATCTCTATAACTAAGCCAACTCCTACATCTAATCATCTATCTATCTATCGATCGATCGATCGATCGATCGATCCTAACGTTTCTAATGTCTGTATCTATATCTATATATACACAGTGCACACAGGGATGGGGTGGGGGATGGGAATACAGACCGCTCACAACAAACAACACAGGGAGGGGTTAAAATAAAAACTGAAATGAAAGCTAAATCAATCTAAGGCTATTCTAAATAAATCCAGAAACAGGGGAAGGGAATCAGGGATGGAATATATAGTGGGAGGAGGGGGAGGATTTAATGGAGGGCAGGGAGAAAGAACACAAGGATGGGTAAAAAATAAAATTAATGCCTATCTAATCTAATCTAAATAAATGATACTAGGGAGGAAAATGTGTGGGATGGATGAAATAGGAGGAGGATGGCAATGGATTGGGAGGAACACAAACTGCTGGGAGAGGGAGACTTCTGAAAACACCTGCTGACAGGATCAGTGGCTAGCTCAGAAGGTGTTGGAAGGGGGGAGGGAAATGACTTTTGTTACTTGCTTTGCCCTCCTTAACACAAGCCCCATTGGCTCTGTGCAGCCTAGCCCCCCTGCCCCCCCTTCACCCATGTCCAATCACAGACTGCAAAGCCAGTTGTCTGAGGATAAAAAGGATGGTGATTGGGCAGGCCCTGAGACCACCCCTGGTCTCTACCCCTGGTGCCTGGAAGTCTGATCCTCTGCTGCCCCCCTCCCTGTGCCTACCTATGCCTGGCACTCACATTTTTCCTGCCCGAACTCATCCAAACACACCCAAATGGTACCGAACTGTTCAGTCATTTTCGAGTTCGGATCGAGTTTGGTTAGGTCTGTTCAGGTTCCATTCAGAAGTTCGGTTCGGTCATCAGAACAGACCGAGTTCGGTCCGAACTACGAACATCTGAACCCCCAAGGGCCCTGCAAGCCCTTGTCATATGAACAGGGCTAACAGATGTTACCCACATGGAGGCACTCCAGGCAGATCACCGGTTTCACGATAGGACATGGAAGGACAGGCAATTTTTCGGATATTTGAGGCTAGACTATTAAAGGCTTTAAAGGTCAAAACTGGCACCTTGAATTAAACCTGGAGAGCTATAGGGAGCCAGTGAAGACTTTGGAGCACCAGTGCAATATGTTCCTGAAAGGAGTCCAGTTGCCCCATTCTGCACCAACTGTAACGTCTGAACAGTCATCAAGGGTAGCCCCATGTAGAGCGCATTGCAGTAATCTAGCCTTGAGGTGATGAAAGCATGAATGGTGTTGGCCAGATCTGAATCAGAAAAAAAAGGTTGCAGCCTCCTCACCAGATGGAGTTTGTGAATAGCACTCATGACCACTACCTGACAATCCAGACACAGCAAGGGGTCCAGAAGAACTCCAAGACTGTCAATATGATTGACCATAGGAGCTGGACTCCATCAACAACAGGAGTCCCAATCACCTCCAGGTCACATGTCCAGCCAACCATCATCACCTCAGTCTGGTCTGGATTTGACTTCAATCAGCTCATCCTCATCCAGTCACAGACAGCAACCAGGCATCGGGTGAGCATCAAGACTTCAGGGTCTGGGTCGGNATAGAGGTCTATAAAATCATGAGTGGTGTGGAACTAATAAACAAGGAGCAGTTATTTACCCTCTCAGCTAGTACTAGAACTAGGGGACACTCCATGAAACTCATGGGTGGCAAGTTTAAAACAAATCAAAGAAAATATTTTTTTACTCAGCGTATAATTGGTTTGTGGAATCTACTGCCAGAGGCTGTGGTAAGGGCCAGTACTATAGCTGAGTTTAAAAGAGGTTTGGACAAATTTCTGGAAGATAGGTCCATTAGCAGCTATTAGCCAGGCAGGATCAGTGAACATGACATTGACAGGAGCTGGGGGGAAACAACAGGGAATGGATCCCCCATTGTGACCTGTTGGGTGCTTCTCCCAAGCCACTGTGATTGGCCACTGTCAGAGACAGGACACTGGGCTAGATGGACCATAGGTCTGACCCAATATGTCACTTCTTATGTTCTTATGTTCTTATAGATATAGGATTATAGAATTATATATTATATATAGGATTATATTATATATAATGTATAGTAGTAAGTTTATTCACATATCCGTGTTTGCCATAGTCAAATTAATAAAACAAAAATTATAAGAAAATAATTTATAAACATCACTTTACAAAACTCCCATAATTTAAAAAAATGTATAATAAGGATTGTATATCATGTATAATTGGATATATAATTTATATGCCACCCTTCTTTGAGGATCAGGACAGTTTACAATCCAATAAAAACATTTAAAATACAAACCCCTAAAACCCTCACAAAAACCCTACCCCCCAAGTAGGGATGTCCTAACAGAACGTGGTTCGGATGTTCAGCTGTTTGGTCGTTTGGTTTGGAAACTGAGTTTGGGTTTGGTTGTTCGGTTCGTTGGAGTTTGGTTCAGCCGAACATTCAGAAATCAGTATTGGTATCGATATCGGTACCGATATCAATACCAATTTCGAAGATTTTATTTTCAGTATTGGTATCGTTTGGCCCTGAGACACTTAAGTTTGTTATTTTTATGTGTTGTTATATTGTTAACTAAATGGAATATCTAATAACACAAAGGCCTAGTCCTACAAACACAATAAACTGAATCACTACACACTATCTCTATCTATCTCTATAACTAAGCCAACTCCTACATCTAATCATCTATCTATCTATCGATCGATCGATCGATCGATCGATCCTAACGTTTCTAATGTCTGTATCTATATCTATATATACACAGTGCACACAGGGATGGGGTGGGGGATGGGAATACAGACCGCTCACAACAAACAACACAGGGAGGGGTTAAAATAAAAACTGAAATGAAAGCTAAATCAATCTAAGGCTATTCTAAATAAATCCAGAAACAGGGGAAGGGAATCAGGGATGGAATATATAGTGGGAGGAGGGGGAGGATTTAATGGAGGGCAGGGAGAAAGAACACAAGGATGGGTAAAAAATAAAATTAATGCCTATCTAATCTAATCTAAATAAATGATACTAGGGAGGAAAATGTGTGGGATGGATGAAATAGGAGGAGGATGGCAATGGATTGGGAGGAACACAAACTGCTGGGAGAGGGAGACTTCTGAAAACACCTGCTGACAGGATCAGTGGCTAGCTCAGAAGGTGTTGGAAGGGGGGAGGGAAATGACTTTTGTTACTTGCTTTGCCCTCCTTAACACAAGCCCCATTGGCTCTGTGCAGCATAGCCCCCCTGCCCCCCCTTCACCCATGTCCAATCACAGACTGCAAAGCCAGTTGTCTGAGGATAAAAAGGATGGTGATTGGGCAGGCCCTGAGACCACCCCTGGTCTCTACCCCTGGTGCCTGGAAGTCTGATCCTCTGCTGCCCCCCTCCCTGTGCCTACCTATGCCTGGCACTCACATTTTTCCTGCCCGAACTCATCCAAACACACCCAAATGGTACCGAACTGTTCAGTCATTTTCGAGTTCGGATCGAGTTTGGTTAGGTCTGTTCAGGTTCCATTCAGAAGTTCGGTTCGGTCATCAGAACAGACCGAGTTCGGTCCGAACTACGAACATCTGAACCCCCAAGGGCCCTGCAAGCCCTTGTCATATGAACAGGGCTAACAGATGTTACCCACATGGAGGCACTCCAGGCAGATCACCGGTTTCACGATAGGACATGGAAGGACAGGCAATTTTTCGGATATTTGAGGCTAGACTATTAAAGGCTTTAAAGGTCAAAACTGGCACCTTGAATTAAACCTGGAGAGCTATAGGGAGCCAGTGAAGACTTTGGAGCACCAGTGCAATATGTTCCTGAAAGGAGTCCAGTTGCCCCATTCTGCACCAACTGTAACGTCTGAACAGTCATCAAGGGTAGCCCCATGTAGAGCGCATTGCAGTAATCTAGCCTTGAGGTGATGAAAGCATGAATGGTGTTGGCCAGATCTGAATCAGAAAAAAAAGGTTGCAGCCTCCTCACCAGATGGAGTTTGTGAATAGCACTCATGACCACTACCTGACAATCCAGACACAGCAAGGGGTCCAGAAGAACTCCAAGACTGTCAATATGATTGACCATAGGAGCTGGACTCCATCAACAACAGGAGTCCCAATCACCTCCAGGTCACATGTCCAGCCAACCATCATCACCTCAGTCTGGTCTGGATTTGACTTCAATCAGCTCATCCTCATCCAGTCACAGACAGCAACCAGGCATCGGGTGAGCATCAAGACTTCAGGGTCTGGGTCGGATGAAAAAGAGAGGTAGAGCTGGGTGTCATCAGCATACTGATGGCACTTCACCCCAAATCTCTAAATGAACTCAACCAGCAGCCTCATATACATATTGAACAAGAGGGGAGACAGAATAGAGCCCTGTGGGACCCCACAGAGGTACAATAATAAGGGCAGATTAAATTATTCTCTTGAGCCAGGAAAAAGAAAAAATTATAGTGTGTGTCACGGAGGAATATAGGGTCACACACATGCAACATGGGTCTACATGTAGACTACAAGTCTAGGAAATATGTAAAGCAAAAGGTTCCACATGTATGTAATGTTACAATGGAGAACTGTAAAACCTAAATCAGGACTGTGACACTTGACCAAGTTCCAGGAAATGGAACGACAGTTTGTTGATTCCCCCCAGATGGGTGGCCTGAGACATTTATATGCTAATTCAGGCAGCCACTGCCTACATGCAAGAGGCACAGAAATCTGACAACAACAACAAAAGGAATTCTAGAAGCCTTGAGAAGATACAAGGAGTTTCCTCCTGGGGATATAAGGAGCTGTACCCCAGATGGGAGAGAGACTATCAGGAACTCACTCACCAGCTTACAGTCAGTCAGGCTGAACTGAGACATGAACTGAGAGACAGGACTTTGCTCTCTAGCAACTCTAAGTCTGAAGACCCAGTCGCTTACATCAAGGACTGAGAAGAACTTATGTACTTTTGTATGGTAAGATTCTTATTTAGGAACTCAACCAGTATAGTTTAGGAATGCTTTATATTTACCTTTGATTTCTAGTAACCACTCTGTATCAACAATCTTGCTTATGTAATCAGTAAACTTACTTCTTATCTTTATGAAGAAGTGTCTTTGTCTAACATTGGAACACAAGTGAGCAACAAGAGTTCTCAAGCTCTTGCGAACCCAGAGAGTAAAGAGTCTGTAAATGGGAAGGATCGGGCCCTTGAGTGACAAAGGGTTTGTCCCTGCGGCAGGATTGAAACAGCCAGAGAGAGAAAACTGATTCAAGTGGTCTGTACTCAAGGGAAACTGAGTCACTCAAACCCAGTAAAGTGGGGGTGCGGACCTCCAACCCGTGACACTGTGATGAGAATGGGTGACTACATTACTCTTTGGGCCTTTTTACACAGACAGAGGTGTGGGGGGGATGGGTGTTTTGCCACGATGGGTGGAGGTGTGTGTGTGACCATTTACACAGACAAATACCCATCTCCATGTACACCCATTTCCACCCACCTTCACCCACGGAGTCTCCTCCAGTTTTCTGGAGGGCTCTGTGGGTGGAGGTAGGTGTTGTATGGGAGAGCGCATGTACCACCACCCATCCCGCTCGGTGTTCACACGGGCAAACACCAAGCGGACACTCATCCCCCCATCCACTGCCTGCCATATACATGTATGCTCCCCCAGCAAACCCACTAGAACACTGAGTGGGGGGGCATCCGTGGAAAAACGGCTTTTGTTATAACAGCCATTATGCATGAGCATGGGGTGGGAAAGAATGTGTCTCTTGCCCAAGAATTGGCCAAAATCCATTTCTGTTCCCAGACAAATGCAAGATCTGCTCCCTCCAACATACAATAGTGAAAGCTTTAGTCATCGTAAAATTTTGATCTTATGGAATGTCATATCTAGGAAAACATATTTCATGAAACTTCCCCCATAACAGTTGTGGGATGATAATGGATTGTGACTCATGAAGCACCATTAGGGATAAAACTTGATCTAATATTTTCTTGATTATCGTAAAGAATCAATGTTCTCGACTCATTTTTAGTGAGACTTGAGAATTAAGAAAACCCCCAGTTCTCGACCTTTTCTCAGTCAATATTTTTTTCTTGATTTACTTACCAGAACCATGTGTGCACTGTATATTGTGCTGAGTCTCACATCTCGCATCTTTCTGTCTGTCTGTTTCTCTCTCTCTTTCTCTCTCTCTCATTTTCACCCATCATATCAATGAGAAAAAAGGACAAATAAATAAATAAACTCTGTGCATGCACCAAATGGCTACCAGGGCCTTTCTGCATATTCAGAGTCCTTTTCCAAAATGGTGCAAGAAGTGATGCCACCATTTTGGAAAAGGGCAGCTATTTTGCACATGCAGAGATTGGCTGCCCTTTTCCAAAATGGCAATAATGCTGCTGGCACCATTTTGAAAAAGGGCTGCGCATGTGCAGAATTATCGAGTGGCCATTTTGTGCCTGCACAGTTGCTTTTGTCATTTGAAATGAGAATCTCAGCGAAATTTTGCAAACAATTTGAGCCTCATGAGATTCTCACAAGAATGAAAATCATTCTAATTTTAGCCCTAACTCCATCTCCACACTAATTCAGGGTATATTCTTTTTTATTTCACCTGTAAACATCTACTTATGAACTTAAACTCATCTTGACTGAAATGAAACTCCTAATCTTTCCATATCACCACAGGCTTCTACATTCCTCAGTTACCATAGAAGCATCCTCCTCCTCCTCTTTTCAATCATTCAGTAAATTCAAGTATCCAGGCAGTATCTAAAAAATATTGCTTCGTCTTCTGAAACATTTCTAAGAGGGTTTTTTTCTTGGCTCATGCTGATGCAGTTCTAGTCTAGAATCCCTTGGCAGGAGTACCACAACTCCTCCTTTCTAGCCTGAAAAATGCTTTCTGTCATGAAACCTATTTACATCAAGTAGGAAGGCCACCAGAGAGAGAGGCAAGGTTGCAAAAAAGAGATGGAATAATGGGTCGTTGCAAACATTTTTCTCAGCCTCATTTCAGAGACAAAAGTCCTCATTTTAAATATTCATTTCTTCTAGCCCCTTGAAGCATCTTCCCCTTTCTTTCCCCTCAAAAACTGGATTGAATACCTTTTTAAAAAATAAATAAATAAATAAATAAATGGCACTGTTCTATCTGGGCCTGATTCAAAGCTTATTGAAGTCTCATGAATGGAATGACTGGATTCATTCCATTTACTTCAATAGGATTTGGACCAAATTCTTTTAACAGTTCCACAAAAATCACTAGCTACCATGCAGAAAATGGGAGCTATTATGAGAGAGGTGATGCCAGGAGAAGAAATAGGCAATGAAGGCTGCAATCTAATAAAATTTCACATAAACAATGAGGGTTATTGTGTGAACAAAAAAGAGAATATCTCTTTCTCTTCCTGCTATGGCTTGTAGGTTTCATCCTGCAAGGTAGAGAATATGTAGAAAGCAGTAGGGGCCCAGGGTTGAGGATACTCAGTGGTGTTACAGTGCCAGCTACACTGCTGGTGTAATAATAATAATAATAATAATATAAATAAATAAATAATACTCAGCATCTTGCAAAAAACAGGAATACCCCTTTCAATTTGTGAAGAAAAAAATTTACATGAGAGAATCAAGAAAAAAGATTTCCATGCATCAGAGGGTAATTTCAGACACTACGTGCTCCCGGGTCACCACAGTGGATCCCCAACCATGGCAAGCCGGCTAACCCCCTCCCGTGGTCCAGGAAATACCTGAACAGATGTGATGGGAGTGGGACCATGGCAAGGAAACAGATGGGCAGGAGGCAGACATGGCTGACCGAGGACAAAGGAAGCCAAAAGCACCAAAATGCAATGCCCACACAAGGGAAATGGGAAGGGAGGGGGAGGATGGAGAAGAGCAGATGAGGTGGCACAGACAAGAGGCACAAGGAAGCCAAGGACACAGCAGAACACAAACCACACACACATGTCTGGGTGCAAACACACCCAAATGGGAAAGGAAGGAAAGGGGGAGCACACCGGGAAGGTCAACACACACAGCATCATGGACACATGCGGGAGAGCCCTGGGCCAAAGCAGCAGAAGGGACCGGGCCAGGAACAGTCAAGGGCACGGTGAAAGGCACCCAGAAATGCACTGACAGCACAGGGAGCACGGGCCATGCAACAGCAACACAGATAGCGCAAGTCAAAGGGGTCCCCACAGGGACAGAACAGGGTCATGGAGGGAGGGCACACAAGCCAGGGAAGACACCAGAGTGGTCCGAGGCAGGTCCAGATAGCGGGGATCCCCCTCCCTGATGCAGAAGCAAGGGTGGAGATGAATGCGAACAGAAGCCTGCGGAAAGCACATGCACAGACACACCCTTGGAGGAAGCAGGGAGGTGCTGTCCAGTGATCCCAAGTCCCGCACAGTCAAAGAAACAACCAGGGGGCGGGGGGGGGGACAGGGAACGGACACAGGCAAGTGAGCGGCCGCGCAAGGGAGGAATACACCACGGGGAGAGCCGGTAGCATTGTCAGGCAGCAGGAACCAGCCAAAGGGGGGGCCGGGCATGGAGAGGAACACCACAGGCAACGAAGGACACGGGGTGCCCGTGGAGGGGGCACAGAGACACAGGTGAATGGAACGGAGGCAAGTGAGCCAGCCACAACAGCAGTGCAGCTAGAATGGAAAGGAGCGAGTGGCCAGTGCCCCGAGCTGGCAGGGAGGTGGAGGGATCACACAGTGGGGCTCTAATCCATGACGCCCAAGACACAGGGCACCTCACAGCCAGCTGCACGAAGTCACAAAGGGGGCTGGGATGGTTTGGACCACCAGATACACATAGTGAGCTCAATGAAGCATTCCCCATTGGTAGCCCCGCCCTGCCCCGCCATGTGGTGGGTAAGGATGGGCGAACAGAATGCGGTTCAGATGTTTGGATGTTCGGTCGTTCGCTTTGAAACCCAAGTTCGGGTTCGATGGTTCGGTTCAGCCGAGTTCGGTTTGGCTGAACTTGGCCAAACATTCAAAAATAGTGCTATCGATACTGAACCAAAACCAAAATGAAACCAAAACTTAATTTTTGGCCCTGAAAAGATGTTTTTTCTACCCCCAAACTCATCTGAACTCATCCAAACTCGACCGAACTGTTCGGTTATTCGAGAGTTCGGTTTGGACGTTCAGTTCGGACGTCCAAACAGACCGAGTTCGGTCTGAACTCCGAACAGCTGAACCGTGTTCGCCCATTCCTAGTGGTGGGCAACGAGGTAGTAGGCCTCAAAAGGATTCGGCCCAGTGTGCCCCACCTGAACATCAGCATGGGACCACACAGCAGCCAGCACCACCAGCTCCAGTCCACTGGGCTTCGACAAGGTATAGTCAGCAGCAGGGGGCCATGGCAGGTGCCCAAGCTCCAACAGGTGTTTGGCATTTAGTCGTTACCTTTGGCAGTTTCCCAATGGGAATCGTTTTCACCACACTTCCAGGGATAGTCCCGTCCCGACCTCCAGAAGTGTGATTGGCTTTGGCCCTTCTGGATGTTTGAGCGTGGTGAACATCTGGATGCCGGCGGTGATCAACTCTTTGGCCGCACCACGGGATTGATCATGCTTCACTGTGGTTGGCCGTGGTATCATCACGTCTGAAATTACCCAGAGTTGCATTCATCTTATCACCAGTAACAGGTTGATTCTGCAGCCCAAACATTCATGGAGGCTAATTAATATATACTGGTAATCCCAGAACATTTCCTCTCTTGATGCATTTGTGATATTTTCTTTATAATTCTTTAAACAGAATATGTGGACTGTTTTTTTATTTGTTTGTTTTGTTTGTTTAATATCCTCCTCTGAAAAAAGGGTCTTCAAACCTGCAGGTTTTAAAATAAAAATGTTGGATTACAAATCTGACTGGTAAGAACGTTCTCCTAGGAGAAATCCTTTTCCTGTTTTCATGTTAATTACTTGTACATGGACAAAAGAAACAGATGTTTATTTGTGTTTACATCTTACAATGATAATTCTTTGATTCCAATAGAGACCATGGAGTCTGCTGTCGGCGGGGGAGGAAGGAGGGGCTTTATTTTATTTGCTATTTGGGACTAGGAAATGTCTAAGATGGAAGAGTAAAACATTAAAAGATAAAAAATCAATGCTGAAAGTAATGGGTCTATAATTTAAGACATCCTAAGCCTTAAATGTTATTTAATAGCCTTTCCTGAAATGCATCCGATGATCACATCTTCATTTTGCAACTAAGAAGATCTTGTTAAAATCTATTCAATAAAGCTCTTTTTCCTTCCCTGCGTATTCCTTGCAGCTAATTTTTGAAAATAATGAATTTCTGTCTGCCCTGTGTATCCAGCAGTAAATGACTTAGTGGATTGACTGGTTATCCTGAAGTTCATAAGGCAGAGAACAGATAATTGTGTAATTTCCTTTCTAAATTGGAAAAATAGGTCCCAAAGTGAAAAAGCAGATTTTTTTAAAAACAGTAAATTTAAATCATTATGTACTTTTAAAAATCCAATCCAGCTTTTAAGACAAATACTGACTGAAGGCCTACATTACACTGATTAAAGTGATCTTGCTCAGTAAAGTCAGTTTCTACCCACAAAAAAGTAGAAATGATGCTGATAGCAATAACCTAGGGATAAAGCCATTGCTGTTTTTACTGTGTCAGTGTCACTAATATATTATTTGTATAACCTTTATAGTATCACCATGTTTTCTGTGCTGTTCTTGCCTAAAGCATATAGCTTTCCTACTGCTTATTCAAGTTGACAGAATGATATTCTTTCTTTTTGTGCACTGCACACTCATAGTCTTCCAAACTGTATTCCTGAGCCCCAAATATGCAATAATGCAAAACCCTGTCTAGTGTTCAGAATTTTTAACAAAATAATTACAGGAAATCATATGCCCTCTCTGTGGGCTTGATTGCTCTTGCAATGGGAAAATGAATTGGAGAAACTATGAGGAGGAATTATCTGTAAGGTTCTCTTTGGGGAGATTTCTCCTTGCTCCCTTAAGAGGACAGTATTCTTTCACCATGAAGTGAAGTTAGTCCACAACTTCAGCAGTTTCAACAGTCATTCTGAAAGAGCCCTGAGAGCTAGTGGCTACAGTTAGAGACTCCTGATACAGAGGGATTTCCAATGAATATGAGAGGTGGTGAAAAATGAATGCAGTCCAAATTTCCATATCCAAAACCTTCTTTATTCCAGACAGTCTTCTAAGCAGCTTGAATATTGTGTTCAGTTTGGGGAGAACTGTTTTAAGAAGAATGCTGAGAAAGGAGTAAATCTGGAGGAGAGCAAAAAGGATGGTAAAAGGTCATATGAGGAAAGATTGAAGGAAATGAGTATGTTTAACTGTGCTCCTTTTTATAAGGGCCACGGTAGAGGGGCTGATTTATGGGCATGCCACTGCAGGGGTGGTACAGAGGTGGTGTCCGCACACAGGCACGTATTGATTCCCCCTCATCCCCTGCATCTCCAGACACTGAAAAACCTGCTTTGCCACTGATTGCTCTGTGCGGGGGGTGGGATGCATGGGTCACAGGAGCACACACCCCTGCATTTAAATAAGATGCTCCCCCACGTGGATGATGAGTGTTCATGTGTGGGAGTGTCTTGTATAAAAAGGGCCTTGGAAAAGATCAAGAGAGTGAGCTGGCAACAGTTGTCAAATATTTAAAAGGTTGCCATAAAGAAGAGGGAGAACAGTTGTTCTCCCTTGCTATGGAAGGCCAGACAAGACACAATGGGTATAAGCTGCAGGAAGGTAGATTTAGCATGTTTTTAAACAAGATGCTACCCTGCATGGACACCCAGGAGCCACTCATCTGACCGTCCATCTGAAGGTGGTGCAGGGGGATGCACTCTTGGTACACTGCCAAGAAATCCAGAGCATGCCCTGTGGGGTGAGCCAAAAAAGTGTGTTGCAGCTGATGCGCACGAATCCCTTGCCTGTATGAACTGGAGCGGCCACCCATGCTAGCAGACTGGTCGCCTGCTCAGAGGCACTGTGGCTGAGGGACACGGCATTTGCATCTCACAGGAACTGGCTGTGAGCACTGGAGAACCAGGCTCCCACGTGGAACATGTCAGCCCAGCATACTTTCCCTCCCCTATGGTCCATGGCATGGGGAGTGCAAAGTGGCTGCTGCATTAGCCACGCTGGGAGTTGCCCATGAGAATGTCTTCCCATGCACTCCACCTGAGTGGCTCTCGCTGGCCATATTCCCCCGCCCCCCCAGGGGTGGAGTGGCCATGGAAATCACCAGGAACAATCCAGGTTGGCGGCTGCCTCCTGTAACATCATGGGGCTGGTCCAGACCAAGTGGGTCCAGGCCAGTGTCTGTGGAGCTGGGCTGAGGGCCAGCCTGGTACAGCTGCCAGCTGGCTCACAGAAATTCTGGCAGACTACGGTGGGGGGGAGGGCCTCGCCCCCCCTGTGCAAACCTATAGCAAACAACTGCTAAAAACGTTTCTTCAGGATACCACATATAACAAATACATAGAAACTGTCCACAAAGACAATTCTCTGTCAAGGTTATAATCAGTTTTCTGAACAGTTGATATTGGACTTTAACTAATTTTTTGATCAATCAATTGTACCTTTGCTCCTATGGAACGAAGGGGGGAAAACAACATTTTTCTTCCTGAAAAAGCTTATGATGTGATTGGAAAGGTCAGTAAAATGGATGTCGAGTGGTGCTGAAAATCACAAAGGAATGTTGCCTGTGGTCATTTTATATTTATTTTAAAGTTGCTATTCAAGCTGAGAAATCTGAAATTCTCTGTCTGGTAGCTATTGCAGCATTGTTTCAGCTTGGCTTAATAAAAATATGGCACTAGCATTGTCTGACAACTGACTTGTTTGCTTACAATTAACAATCTCTCTTTAGAGCTCTATAGTATTATAAAGTTCTTTCCCCCATCAAGCCAAATATGTACTCGAAAAATGTCGTATGCAAAATTTGAATGGCAATGGAAGATTTGTTCTCCGATTGATCATTTCAAAGAGAAAGAAAGCAATAGAAAATCTGCATCATATTTAACATCCAGGGACAATTTTTAAAGACCTGTTATTTTTCTTATTGCACAATCTTGGGGAAAAATCTCCTTCTGCTCATAAAGAAAGAGGTCAACATTTGTTAGCCTACAAGAAGTGATGGACACTTCCTCTCAACTGATCTATCTGTCTGTATTTTCCTCTCAACTGATCTATCTACCTGTATCAACTGATACAGATAGATTTGACCAGTGGAGAATTAATGAGATCAAAATAATTACCATTACTATCTCTTCCTACTGTCGTTTTTCTTGCCCATTTCCCTCTTTTCTCTATTGAAAATATAGTTTTGGAATAGGTTAAGCAGGCTCATGAGTCTAATTTGGTATTTTCCCACAAGTATTCATCTCCTAGGGAAAACGAGCATTGCTGTCCGTATTATTAGCATCAATATGTCTGCAATCCTGAAGACACTGAAGTCACTCACAAAACTCTTATTGACTTTGGTGGGTGAGGATTGCTTTCTAAGAAGTGAATACAAGAAGACCAGAGATTTTTCCTAAGAACTTCATTCTTCCATGCTTGGGGAAAATGGACTAACAGCCACTGCAAGTGAATAATATTTCTACTTTGTGATGGAACAATAAAGCCCTCAGATGGGAAGTTAGTCCTTGTTTTGCAGAATTCTAATTTAAGATGAGGAACTAGCTGCTACCTTGTTTCACTTTGCAAAGTCTCCCAGTAGAGAGAGGGAAATAATACCTGCTGAAGAAAAAAATCTGTCTTAGTAGTGGGGATTAAAAATAGTTCCACAATATCTGTGTTGCAATATATATTCACTATATAGACAAAGGGTAAAAAGTCAGAAATGACTGTGCCATGGCAGCAATACGACCTAACTTGAATCAGGAAGCCCACGGTCCTGACCGGGATGGGCTGCAGAACAAACATTCATGTGGCTGAGATCCAAGGGAGCAGGGAGACGCAGAAATTTGTGACGGACCAGCCCTACCCCCAAACAGCACTGAGCGGCTCCGCATCATGGCAGCCATAGCAGACCCAATCCAGGTCAGTGGGAACAGACACGTGAACATGCTCTGGCCTGTTTTGCCCCATTCAGGTTGAGGCTAGACTGGGCTGTGACTTCGGCCATTTGCCGAGGTGAGAGAAAAGGCTAGCCACCAAAGTGCCTGGAGTTAGTCTGGGAGAACATCTGGTGGCTTGATAACAAATGCGAGAGTAGCCCAGGGCCAAAGCAGGCCAGAGCAGGTTACTGTCACATTTGTCTTTACCCTAAGTTCCGCTCCATACTTCTTAATTTAACAAAAGATCTAGGTAAGGTCTTGCAGAGGGATGAATGATCTTGTATTCCTCAACTTTGGAGTGTCAAACATGGGACAACTAAAAGTAGCATATTTTTCAGAAAGTGCTCAACATTCACCCTTGTTGCCCAGGCTTTTGAGCTGATAGGTTCGGGCTTGAGGCCTAGGTAGTTATTCATATAGTTATAGACATATCACACATATATTACTCATATAGAGAGAGTGATGTATTACATATATAACCATATATAGAGTGATGTATTAATGTTAGTTTCTTGATAAGAAATTGATTTGCTTTAAACCCTCTAATTACCGTTTCTCTCCTTGCTCCTCCCTTTTGCTTTCAAGCTCCATGAACAGGTTGTCTACTCCCATTGCCTCGACCTCCTCTCCGCCAACTCCTCCCTTGACCCACTCCAATATGGCTTCCGCCCCCTTCACTCCACTGAAACCACTCTTGCTAAGATCACCAATGATCTTCTTGTGACTAAATCAAACCGCCTTTACTCTATTCTTCTCCTCCTTCATCTCTCTGCTGCCTTTGACACTGTTGACCACTCACTCCTGCTTGAATCGCTCTACTCCCTTGGATTCCGGGACTCTGTCCTTGACATCAGTCTCCTCCTACCTTTCTGACCGCTCCTTCAATGTATCTCTTCCTAACTCCTCCCCTTCCTCATCCCTCCCCTCCTCAGTCCGGGTTCCCCAAGGCTCCGTTCTTGGCCCGCTCCTCTTCTCTATCTACACCCAATCTCTAGGCAAACTCATTGCCTCCCATGGCTTCCAATACCACCTATATGCTGATGACACTCAACTCTATCTCTCCACTTCTTCCCTCTTCCCTCTGTTCAAGCTCGTCTCACCAACTGTCTCTCTGATATGTCCGCCTGGATGTCTCAATGCTAACTCAAACTGAACATGGTGAAAACTGAACTCCTTATCTTCCCTCCCAGCCCTTCATCTCCCACTTTGCTGTCAATTGCCATTGACGGGGTCTCCATCCTCCCTGTCTCCCAAGTTCACAGCTTGGGCTTCATCTTTGACTCGCACCTTACATTCAAACCCTGCATTGACTTTGTGGCCAAATCCTGCTGCTTCTCCCTCCACAACATTACTAAGATCCACCCTTTTATGTCTTTCTCCTCTGCCAAAACTCTCATCCACATCCTACTCATCTCACATCTCGACTATTGTAACCTCCTCCTCGCTGGCCTTCCCTGCTCCCACCTTTCTTCCCTTATCTTTGTTCAAAATTCTGCTGCCAGGATCATCCACCTTGCCCGTCGCTTCGACCACGTGCAGCTTCTCCTCTCCTCTCTCCACTGGCTCCCTCTTCCCGAGCGTATTCTGCACAAGCTCCTTGTATTCACCTACAAAGCCCTACAAAACCTCACTCCTCCCTACCTCTCTGCCCTGATCTCCCTCCAAACCCCTGCTCGAGCACTCCACTCCTCCTCCATCCCCTCTCTTACCCTCCCTGCTCCCCCAACCGCCTTCATTCCTTCTCCCTCACTGCCCCACAAACGTGGAACTCTCTCCCTGCCCATGTCTGCCTTGCCCCCACCCTCCACACCTTCAAATCCCTCCTCAAAACCCACCACTTCTGCTCCGCCCTTCCGAACTCCTGCTAAGCATCCCCACCCAGGATTATCCCCCACCTGTTACCTGCAATTTACTGTAATCAAGCTAAGACCATGTACCTGAGCTCTTGCATCCTCGTGAATGTCGCATCCCTTTAGGGATGGGTGAACAGATCATGGTTCGGATTTGGGCATTCGGTTCAGCTGTGTTCAGTTCGTGCATTCGGGTTCGTATGTTTGGGTGGTTCGTTGGGTTTGGGTTCGGCTGTTCCATTCAGCTGTTCGGGAAAAAATAATTGTGAGAGCACGGGAAGCCGTAATCGTGCCGGAAACCGGAAATTCGAGTGCGTGCGGAACTGTGTGGTGAACAAGTGTGTGTTTGACTGGGTGGCTTGTGTGTTTTGGCTGTGTTTGTGTTGAGTTTGGCTGTGCTTTGTGTTTGGGTGGTTGGTGTGTGTTGTGGGTGACTTTTTTGGGTGTGTTTAAATTTTTTTTTAAAAGAAAAAGGCTGCAGTTCTGATCACCTGGCTGGGGTCCAACTTGCTGGTCAAGGAGGAGGAGGAGGGGGAGGAAGAGGTAGAGGTAGAGGTCTCTGCCCCTACCCATCCAGTGGTGGTGCCTGGCTCCTCAGATGAGGAGCAAGCGGCGGGCTCAGGAGGTGCTGCCAGGTTTGTAAATTAATTTTTTTACTTTGAGGACAAGAAAAGCTCTATCCGTTAGAGTGAGCTCACTGGAATGCGGGTGGGTACGTTGGTGAGTGGTGGGCATCAGTCAGTCACAAACAGTGGGCATCAGTGCGTGGCAGTGGATGTCTGCCACAGAGAGAGAGAGTACTGTAGTGTGGGGGGATCTGGCATGAGCAGCACCCCCACCCAAACGTGTTGGAATTTTATTAATGGTCAAAAAACCAAAAAACCCCACCAAAAGCAGCTTGAATTGTTAGTAGCAACAGCTTAGTAGTAATCAACACCTTGGAGATTGTTTCTAGATTAAAATAATCTACTTTATTGAGAAGTACATTGTGATAGGAAAGGCCTATCCCTAGGTCTTACTAGCTAGCTGACACCAGCATGGTGGCCGGTCATGTTGAAGTTCAGAGAGAGAAAATAGGAATGGCGAAAGGTCAGGAAGAAGGAGGAAGTCCAGTAGGAGCTTCCTGGGCACATCCCACATGGAAGGGGGCTTAGAAGCAGAGATCAGGAAAGGTTAAAGTGACACTCACACTAACTCACTATCTCTACTCCCAAATGCCCCTAGTGGTCATTAGGGTTTGTTGGTGCAAAAGGTGATGTCATCTGGAGCTGTTTTTCCAACAACATGTGCCAAGCTAGCAAGGGTCTCCACTCTATGGCCACATGAAATTAAAAGCCCCTCTGACCACCAGCTCCTGCCGCCTGCTGCAGCTGTCAAGGAGCCTGTATTTCTTTCTCTCTGTCACACTGCGAGATAGGCAAGCGTTGTTGCGAAGGGACGGGTGATCGCTGATAGCCTCCGTTTCATGAAGGGACAGGGGTAAGGGGGCTGGGCAGGGGCAGGTGCCTGCTGGTTGGAGAGGGTGGAAGTTCCCTTGTACTTTTTGAGTAACCCATGGCAAAGCCACAGAACAAGGATCCTGGACTGTCAGAGAAGTTTAAGATTCTTTTAGGAATGAGATCATCCGGGGTGAGCTCCAAATTGTCAGAAGGCAAGCGTACATCATCACTGCGGAAATCCTCAAGGAACTTGGCATTGAATGCAGGTTGCACAACCGGATATGCATGCGCCATTGGTCAAATCTGTGAAGTGGAGAGGATTCAGCATGTCATCTGTAGGGATGTGCGAATACGAACAGTCGATCCTAAGAGATAGGCGAGCGTTGTTGAGAAGTGACGGGCGATCGCCGATAGCCTCCATTTCCTACAGCCGATCGAAAGGCCATCGGGTACAGGATCATCCTGGGCCATCTCCAAATCGTCCAAAGGCAAGCTTTTAGATACAGTGGATAGAAAGATGGATAGACAGTGGATAGAAAGATAGCTCTCTGTGAGTGGAATGACAGGCCCCAGAACCCTGATGGTGGGTCCTGGGGCTAGAGTGGCAGCTTCTAGATACAGTGGATAGAAAGATGGATTGACAGTGGATAGAAAGATGGCTCTCTGTGAGTGGAATGATGGGCCCCAGAACCCTGATAGTGGGTCCTGGGGCTAGAGAACTTTGAAGGCCGAAGGGGAGAAGGGTTCCATGTGAACATCCGTTGAACATTTGTCAGTCGATCCTAATAGATAGGCAAGCACCATTCTGTCTTCAAGGCTCTCACAGATAATGAAAGATACATCACGTACCTGGAGGAAGAGCTGGCTGAGTTTCTTTTCCTCGCAGTACTTGATTGGAATGTTCATCAGAATACCGCAAGGTATCTCCAGGAGAATATCTTCCACAGCAAGATGCATTGCTCCTTATGTGACAAAAGATTTGGGGTTCCTTATCCAGGGGACTTGGGAGTGGGGTTTGTTGTGGAGTAGTTCAATTTCCCAGGCAGCAGCCTGAGAGATTTAACTGTGCTTGACGGTTGGAGCTAAACAAGGGCAGCCCAGCAGGACATGTGCTTTCAGCAGCATTTGAGTAGAATGATGGCCCCAGACCCTTCATGGTGGGTGCTAGGGCTAGAGCTTCTGGATCTTGGCTACAGCCCTCCCTGCCTGTAACTTGGCCCCAGAACCCGGGCAGTGGGTACTGGGGATGGAGTGGCTGCTTCTTGTCATGCATTGGAACGACGTCGGAATGTGCAAGGAATGATGGCCCAGAACCATCACGGTGGATCCTGGGGCTAGAGTGGCAGCTTCTGGAATTTGGCCACAGCCCTCCCTGCCTGTAACTTGGCCCCAGAACCCGGGCGGTGGTTACTGGGGCTGGAGTGGCTGCGTCTTGTCATGTGTTGGAATGACATCAGAATGTGCGAGGAATGATGGCCCCAGACCCATCACGGTGGGTCCTGGGGCTACAGTGGTAGCTTCTGGATCTTGGCCACAGCTCTCCCTGCCTGTAACTTGGCCCCAGAGCCTTGAAGGCGGGTCCTGGGGCTAGAGTGGCTACTTCTTGGTGCGGTGGAATGACATCGGAATGCGTGTGGAATAACGGCCCCAGACCCATGACGGTGGGTCCCGGGGCTAGAGTGGCAGCTTCTAGGTATTGGCCACAGCCCTCCCTGACTGTAAATTGGCCTCAGAACCCTGACGGCAGGTCCTGGGGCTGGAGTGGCTGCGTCTTGTCATGCGGTGGAATGACATTGGAATGCGCAAGGAATGACGGCCCCAGACCTATCATGATGGGTCCCGGGGCTAGAATGACAGCTTCTAGGTATTGGCCACATCCCTCCCTGCCTGTAACTTGACCCCAGGACCCTCACAGCGGGGAATGTGCGAGGAATGACAGCCCCAGACCCATCACGGTGAGTGCTGGGGCTAGAGTGGCAGTTTCTGGGTCTTGGCCACAGCCCTCCCTGTAGAGGTGTTAAGTATAGTGCTTTGTTAAAGAACCCCCTTTCCATTCTAGTGAATAGGTGAATAGGTGGGGTGATGTGCTATGCCTCTGGCTACTGCTGCTGCCTGCTGCCACTCCCCTGACACGGCCCTGCCCGCCTCTGGCATATGCCCCATTGCCTCCCCTATGGGAAGCAGACCGGCCTCTCCTTCCCTTCTCCATTTCTCCCGCCAAAATAAAGTTTTTATTTTTATATTGTTTCTTTTTGTTGCTGTTTTTATTTAAATTTTGTATCTAATATTATATCTATCTATCTACAGTAAATCTAACTACTATTAACTATTCTAAATGCTATGAACTAAATGGATTATCTAATAAGTAAAGTAAACAGGCCTACTCCTACAAAAACTAAATCACTAAGCTATCGCTATCACTAAGCTATCTCCTATCTCCTACTACTATCTAGCTAGCTAGATAGATAGGATGGGGGGAATCACAAACAACACAAGGATGGGTACAAAACTGAAATGAAACCTAAATCAATCTAATAATCCTACTCTAAATGAAAAACAGGGGAAGGGAAGGGAATCAGGGATGGAATATATGGGAGAGGGAAAGGATTCAATGGAGGGGGGAGGGAGGAAGGAAGATTGAACACAGGAAGGGGTAAGAACAAAAAATAACCACTAATCTATCTAAGCTAAACTAAATAAATGAATGATCATATGGGGGTAGATTGGCTGGATGCAGGGGCAGCTGGTGGGTTTTGAGGTTGGAGGGGCAG
>QEPC01000889.1:1081917-1117254 GCA_003113815.1 Sphenodon punctatus
TCTCTCTCTCTCTCTCTCTCTCTCTCTCTCTCTCTCATACTAGATGGCATTGGCCCCCTTATATGACTGACCTCAGGACGCAGGGTGGCATTGGGAAACAAACTGTAAGCCTGCAAGCCGGCCTATGGCTACACGATCTCGGCCCGCCTGTGTGACACTGATTCGCTTTCGCTCTCTCACGCTGCACAGTTTTTGCTAGCCTATTGGAGTGCCCTGCTTCCAATGTCCCAGCCTGCCTACCCTACTGACTCTCATGCCATGCTGCCTGTCTGCCTGCCAAGCTTGCCGCCAATCTCAAAGCATGCATCAGTCCTGCCTCCCATGCCAAGGTGCCTGTCTTCCTACCCAGGTTGCCTAGCTCAAAGCCTGCCTAAGCCCACCTGTCCTACTGCCTCTCATGCCATGCTTCCTGCCTGCCCACCCAGGTTGCGAAGCTCGAACCCTGCCTCAGTCTGCCTGGCTACCGATCATGCCACACCACCTGACTGCCTTACCCAGCAACCAATGTCTGCTGCTGCTAGTGCCAATGGCACTAGTCATTCCACCGTATGACAAGAAGCAGCCACTCCTGCCCCAGGACCCACCATCAGGGTCCTGGGTCCAAGTTACAGGCAGGGAGGGCTGTGGCCATGATCCAGAAGCTGCCATTCCAGCCCCAGGACCCACTCTGATGGTTCTGGGGCCATCATTCCTCGCACATTCTGATGTCTTACAACCTCATCAAGAACAGCCATTTCAGCCCCAGGACCCGCCATCATGATTCTGTGGCCAAGTTACAGGCAGGGAGGGCTGTGGCCAAAACATAGAAGCTACTTGTCATGGGTTGGAGGTCCTCACCCCCACTTTACCGGGTTTGAGTGACTCAGTTTCCCTCGCGTATAGCCCACTTGAACCAGTTTTCTCTCTCTGACTGATTCAAACCTGCCACAAGGACAACCCCTTGTCACTCAAGGGCCTGATCCTTCCTGTTTACAGACTGTTTACTCTCTAGATTTGCAAGAGCTTGAGAACTCTTGTCACTCACTTGTGTTCCAATGTTAGACACAGACACTTCTTCATAAAGATAAGAAGTAAGTTTATTGATTACATAAGCAAGATTGTTGATGCAGAGTGGTTACTAGAAATCAAAGGTAAATATAACGCATTCCTAACCTATACTGTTTGAGTTCCTAAATAAGCATCTTACCCTACAAATGTCCATAAGTTCTTCTCAGCCCTCGATGTAAGCGACTGGATCTCCAGACCTATCTCTCAGTTCATGTTTTTCCAACCAGCCTGCTGTTTCAGCGTATATGAAAGACCTGGCTGTTCCGTCAGGCTTTTGGCGAGGGGTAGGGGTGGGGTGGGGGCAGGGATGGGTGCTTTCCCCACATATTGTATTTTAAAATTGTTTTTAAATTTTATATTGTTTTAATGAATGTTGTTCGCCACCCCGGACTGCCTTGTGGGCAGGAGGGACAGGATATAAATTTTAAATAAATAAATAAATAAATAAATAAAAAGATGGTGAGTGAATTCCTGATAGCCACTGATAGCCCACGCCCCTTCTGGGGTACAACTCCTTATATCCTCGTATCTTCTCGAGGCTTCTAGAATTCTCTTTATTCTCGTTATCAGCTTTCTCTGTCTCTGCACATAGGCAATGGTTGCCTGCATTAGCCTATAAATGTCTCTGGCCACCTTGTCTGGGCCAGGGTTCCCAAATACACATTCTTTGTCTCTCTTTGCATTTCCTGGAGTTTGGTCACATGTCACAGCCCTAATTTGAGTTTTACATTTCTCAATTGTAACATTACATACATGTGTAACCTTTTGCTTTACATATTTACCAGACCTGTAGTCTACATGTAGGCCCGTGTTACACGTGTGTGACCCTATGTTCCTCCATGACATTACCACTCTAGCCCCAGGACCCACTGTGATGGGTCTGGGGCCATAATTCCTCGCACATTCCGATCTAGTTCCACCGCACCAAAAAACAGCCACACCAGCCCCAGGACCCACCGTCAGGGTTCAGGGGACTTTGTTACTGGCAGGGAGGGCTGTGGCTAATATCTATAAGCTGCCACTCTAGCCACAGCACCCACCATCATGGGTCTCAATTCATTAACTGTGAGGTCCTTGAAGAATGAATGCTGCTTGCCTATCTATTAGGATCGACTGACACACGTTCAACTGATGTTTACATGAAACCCTTCTCCACTTTGGCCTTCAAAGTTCTCCAGCCTCGGGACCCACCATCAGGGTTCTGGGGCCTACGTTACAGGCAGGGAGGACTCTCTGTCCACTATAATTTAAAAATATAATAAAAATTAACCACTCACAAAACCGAGGTATCAGTAAAGTTATATACAAGCAGCTCAGGAGAGAGGGAGCTCAGCAGAGATGGGTGTGGGGAGATCCCACCCGCCCCAAGGGGAGTGGAAATACATGCTCAAGTGGTGATAGAATGAGAGGAGAAGCCCAGTTCAGGGTGGGGTACTTCACTCTTGTGCTTGGAACATGAGGGAAGATGCCTGTCTGTAAAGCGGGGGGGGGGAGCAGTGAGATCTGAAGAGTGGGGTGGGAGGTGTTATGTCCCCCCCGATCTCTTCTATGGGGAGAAGCAGGTAAGCATCTTCCCCAGGATCTAACACAGATTTCTTCCCACTGCTCCCGTCTAGGTGTTGTGTGTGTGTGGGGGGGGAGGAATAATGCTTTGTACCCAGCCTGAGGTGGTGGGGAGCTCTGCCTGCCCCTCCCCTTTCCAAGCAGCACCCCGTCCCTTCACAACAATGCTCACCTATCTCTTAGGATTGACTGTCTAAGAGATCCTTGGCCTATACGCTATCCATGCCAAGGGTTCTGTACCATGGCCACCAATGTCTGCTTCTTCCAGTACCAATGGCCCCCAGGCCAGACCTATATGCTGTCTGTGCCATGATACCATGGCACAAAGAAACAGCTGCTGCTGCCAGACCTATATGCAGTCTGTGCCAAGTGTTCTGTGCCCCAGGTTGCCACCAAGCTCAAATCCTGCCTGAGCCCACCTTCCTGCCTCTCATGCTAAGGTGCCTGTCTCCCTGCCCAGGTTGCTGCCAAGAGAGAGAGGAGAGAGATAAATAAATGAGAGAGAGAGAGAGAGAGAGAGAAAGTCCACCCACTGCTTGAAGGAGACACAGACACTATCCCACCCATGCTGTCACCAGCACTATATGGCCAAAGAATGAGAGAGAGAGGTTCCCAGCTAGAATGAGGGAGATGGGGGCTAGAGGGGGAGTGGTAGGTATATTCTGGCTGCCACCCACCAGAACCAGGAAGAACTCCCATCTGTGCTCATGAGCCCATTAATGCCCATTTCCCACATCCAGCACACAGCAAACCTACCGTAATGAGATGGAATACAACACACAATGTATTATATGTGCCTGCCTGCCTGCCAGTTCCTGCCTGCCTGTGTGCATCCCTGTACCTGCTGACCTGCTACCACCTATCACCTGATGAAATGAAGTGTGCCCCATAGACTTTAGGCTGTCATTCCACTATCCCTGTTTCAGGCATGCCCACCTGTCCCAGGGACCATCAATGAGATTATGGGACTATCATTCCAGTCATTGGGGGCTGCATTCCATTCCATTGCATCCAGAAGTCTGGTGCCCGCATGCCAACCTGACCTCCCTCCCCAAAAGCCTTCTCCTCTGCACCCACCCGCAGATGCCTGCTGAAGCTGACTGCTGAAACTAAAAGCCCCTCCAACCACCAGCTCCTGCCGCCTGCTTCCCGCTGCTGAGGAATCAGTCTCTCTTTCTCTCTGTCACACCTAACCACACAAACAGTCAAACAAAAGCCCTGCACCTCCTGGGGGGCTTTCTGCTAGCTGAGACCCTGCTGCTGGCACAGCACATTTTGCGGTTAATAACTACGCTACATGAGATGGAAGGGATTGACAAGCTGTATGAGATTCTGCCACCTGCTTCCCAGAACTTCAGCACATAGGGATAAAACATTGGACACAGGTCAAATGAAGCTCGTAACAAGAAATACAACAACTTTTATTAAATCTATTTAAATAACAACAACAAGAACAAAGTAACAACAACAACAACTTTTAAGGAAACAAAAGCAAACATGTAAATGAAACTTATTAATTAAACTACTCTCTGGCTCTGCCACGGGGCCTGTCCCCTGGGAATTGGGGCAAAGGCAACAGAGGTTGGGGTGCTTCACAGGCCTGAGGGCCGGTGACCTCGAACTCATCCAGCGCGTCATTGAGCATGGCAAAATCCCACCCCTCTTTCATTGCTGTATGCCACCTGGAGAGCACTTGGTGGTACAGCTGCACGTGGCGCAGCTTGACAGAGACATACTGTCATTATGGCTCCACCTTCTGCCGCTCCTCCTGGACCGCCTTCAGCTGCTCCACCAGGTGGTTCTCCAGGTCGGCAGAAGAGTGCTGGACCTCAGCAACATGGTCCCAGGTGGCCCGCTGAAAATTGGCCCAAAGGGCCTTGGCCTCTAAATCCTCCAGTGGCCCAGGGGTCTCCACATCGGGGCTGGAGGGGGGGAAGGGGAAGGGCTTGTATGCCACCATTTGTGGGTTGCCTTCCCTCCCTTCTTCTGGCACTGAGGCTCCAGGGCCGCCACTCGAAACTCCTCACCGTGCTGCCTCAGTCTCAGTCCATGGGTGCGCTCAATATGAGTAATGAACCCTGATGTGGTCCCCTCCCTCTGCCAGTGGAGAGCTTTCTTGCAGATCTAAAAAGATCAGAAAAAGATAGAAACATAAGAAGTGCCATACTGTGTCAGTCCAATGGTCTGTCAAGCCATGCCTGCATTCTGTCTCCACAAGTGGGCGGACTGGGTGGCCATCCAGTCTTTCTCTGCAGGGGATTTCCGTTCCTAACAGGTCATAGGGAAATTCATTCCCTGTTTTTCTAGTCCCCGTGCCATACCTTGCATGTGTTGATTCTGTCGCCCTTGTCGTAGAACCTTCAGACATCCGACGTCAGGAGCCGAATGTCTGGGGGTGTCACTACTGGCGACCTCCGCCTAGGGGTCCGCCGAGTCCTCCTCCTTGGCCTGGTCCTGGCAGCAAGACTGGGGCTGGAATCCGATTCCTCTCTGAAATTGGAACACATTAAGAACACCAAAGTACTATCATGCATTTATGATGATCCCTCTAGTCCTCCCTCCTTGGGGTGCTAGGGATTGCAACTAGAAAGCATGTGCAAATCCTGCCCTCCCGGGGCTGCTAGGGGATGCTAGGGATTGCAACTATAAAGGACCTGCCTGGCACGTGCAAACCCTGCCCTCCTTGTGGTGTTTAGGATTGCAACTAGGAAGGACCTGGCTGGCACATGCAAATCCTGCCCTCCTTGGGGTGCTAGGGATGGCAACGGGAGTTGTGACCCTGGCTGGAGGAAAGAGCCTGACCTTATTTGGGGGTGCGTAGGGAATGGGATGGCAACTCAGGAGTGGAGACCCTTGCTAGCCTGGCACATGTGTGGGTGGGGGTGCTGCTCGTGATAGAGCCCCCCACACTACAGTACCCTCTCTCTCTGTGGCAGAAATCCTCTGCCACCCGGTGAGGCTCACTGTTTGTGCCTGACTGATGCCCACCACCCAGGCACGTACCCACCCGCATGCCAGTAAGCTCGCTCTAATGAATAGAGCCTTTCTTGTCCTCAATGTAAAAAAATAATGTTTACAAACCTGGGATCACCTCCTGAGCCCATCGCTGGCTCCTTAGTCGAGGACCCGGACTCCACCACCAGATGCGTAGTAGGGGCAGTGCTCAGCAGAGACCACCTCTACCTCCTCCTCCTCCTCCTCCTCCTCCTCCCCCTCGACTATCAAGTTCGCCCCCAGTCGGGGGATCAAAACTGCAGCCTTCTTCATCTTTTTTTAATTAAACACACACACACTCAAAAAAGTCACACACACAACACATACAAACAGTCCTCACCAACCACCCAAACACACAGCAAAACCGAACCCAACACAAACACAGCCAAAAATCACAAAATGAACAGTCACCGAGTCAAACACACACTCACTCGCCACACAGCTCTGCACGCACTCTATTTTCTGGTTTCCAGCGCGATTACAGCGACCCATGCTCTCGCATTATTTTTTTGGCTGAACGGTCGAACCTGAACAGAACGGCTGAACATAACAGCCGAACACGAACCTGGCGAATCACCTGAACACACAAACCCAAACGTACTCACCAAATGCGTCCGAACCGAATGCTCGAACACGAACCGTGATCTGTTCGCCCATCCCTACCATAAAGTCAGTGCCCTGGACTATCACATTTCACATGTGACAGACCAACACACAGCCAACAACTGGATGTTGTTGTTACTCAAGACAAGAGGATAGGAAAACAAACAAGCAATGTGAGGAATGTGGTAAATTTGTTTTCAAGAGGCACTTCACATTATTACTGAGGTGTGATGAGTGCATTTAGGTCCTGATGAGTGAACTTACATCGAAAGTGTGTATTCCACGCACGTTTTGCAATGTTGAGAAATGCTTTATTTCTTTCAAAGTTAGTGTTCTATGTTATTTCTTAGTTATTTCCTAGTTAGTGTTCTTTATTTAACATTACTTGTGTGTTTTCAATAAAATTAGTAGTTTTATAAAGGAACACCGCTTTAGTTGGTTACTGGATGCATATTTATTTTCTTATTGATTTATTTAAACAGTTTTTACCCCACACCCATCTTGCCTCAGGCAGTTGGGGCATCTAACACATAATTTAAAACATAAATATTATTATTATTATTATTATTATTAAACATTTATAAAGCGCCAGTAACAACCTGGCGCTGTACAGAACATATAATCAGCTGCGGTCCCTACCTGTGGCTTACAATCTAAAAGACAAGGAGGGGGAGACAAGGAGAGGGGACAGCGGGAGAGACATGGGAGAAGACAAACAAACATTCAGGCGGATGCGAAGTCTCAGGTGCGTGTACTTGGCTTGGTTACAAGGTGGTCGGTAGCAGCAGTCAGCAGAGGAGGGCTGACAGTAAGAGCAAGGGGAAAGACTAGAGGGCATTGGGAAAGGCAGCATGGAAAAGGTGGGTCTTGAGGAGGGATTTGAAGGAGCGGAGGGAGGAGGCGAGGCGGACGTCGGCAGGGAGGGAGTTCCAGGCATGCGGGGCAGCGAGGGAGAAGGGACGAAGGCGGTTGGGCGAGCAGGAGAAGCGAGGGAGAGCGAGGGAGGGGACAGCGGAAGAGCGGAGAGCGCGCGCAGGAGCGCGTAGGGCGATTAGGTCCGAGAGGTAAGGGGGAGCTTGGTCATGGAGCGATTTGAACGTGAAAACCAGGAGTTTGAACAGGATACGTTCAGGAAGGGGGAGCCAGTGAAGGGAGAGGAGGAGAGGCGTCACATGGTCGAAGCGACGGGCAGAGTGAATGACCTTGGCGGCAGAGTTTTGGATCGCCACAAGGGGGGACAGGTGGGAGCGAGGGAGGCCAGCAAGGAGGAGGTTGCAGTAGTCGAGGCGAGAGATAACCATGGCATGAACAAGGATTTTGGCCGAGGAGACAGATAGAAAGGGGCGAATGCGGGCAATGTTGAGGAGAGCGAATCGGCAGGATTTGGCCACAGAGTCAATGTAAGGTTTAAAGGAGAGGTGCGTGTCAAAAATGAAGCCCAAGCTGCGGGCACGGAGAACAGGACGGATGGTGACCCCATCAATGCAGACGGTCAGGTCAGAGGGAGAGGAGGGGGAGGGAGGAAAAACGAGGAGTTCAGTCTTGGCCATGTTCAATTTGAGTTGGCGTCGGGACATCCAGGCGGAATATAAAACATCTAAAATCATGATAAACATAAACATAAATATATGTTTCCCCACAAACATTCCCCACAAAACAGACTCTGCCTCATTTGTATGTGTGCGTGTGCGCACACACGCATGTACAATACATAGAGTGGATGGTACTGTGACATATAAAAAGTAATTTTATTGCACACTTTTATTCCCTATACATAAATCTTCTTGGGGTAGAATTCTACCCCAAGCCAACCAGCAGACTGACTGGGTAGAATTCTACCCCAAGACACAACAAATGTAGATTAATTCACGACATAAGACAAGGGTTAAACATACAGCTGCTGCACTTCATTGTCCACACAATAATCTTTTTTAAAAATAAAAACAAAAACAAAACATTTTCTAGACTTCTTAGATATAACCTGCCAAACCTTATTTAAAGAAAGATACTGCCGAGTTCCATGGCTTGTTCATCAATTCAGATTCAGTTTCAGGTAGACAAGACATTATTCTTGAAATACTTATGAGGATGGAAACTTAACCAGGAGAGCTACTCTGAGTTAATGTGAATCAGCGATTGCCTCTGCAGTATGTCACTTAAAGTATCTACCAATTTACTTGAAGCCTCTTTAATCCAGCACAAATAGTTAGGATGACATTTACAAAGTTGAGGACATAAAGTTAGGCTTCTCAATACAAACTTCTTAGCAATCTGAAAAATCAGGACACCTATTTGCGTGACTAAATTGCACATTTCTTAGCTGTCAGTATATATTCTCTTAGCAAAGGACTGAGTAGGTGGTATTCATTCCATTCCATTCCATTCCATTTTTAATTTATACCCAGCGCTCTCCCACCAAGGTGGCTTGAGGTGGCTTACAACAGCATCAAAATATAACAAATCAGGTCCAACGAGACCAATACAAAGCAAATAATACATTCTAATAAATTCAACATTATACAAATATAAGCACCTGCCATCGTTTATCTCCCTCCCCCGCTGCCACCGGGGGGGGGCCTCCTGCCCTCCACTTCCTCCTGCTCTCACCAGGAGGTGGGGTCCTTTCATATATCACAAAATACACAACAATGCATCATAGCATTCTTAATAAAGCAAAACAACCCATTTCAGTATAAATAAATACAGCACACTGAAAAAACAATAACACCCCCCCATATTATCTCAGTATCAATTACAGTATTCATCTACCCACTGTCATCTCTTCCCTTCTCCACACCCTGCTCTCACCAGGGGGTGGATTCCTCTCCGTACCAACTACCCTTCCCACCAAACACTCACAATATTAGCCCTATTTCCCGGCTCCAACCGTCGGGCCCAGCTGAAGGGCATGCCCCTTTGGACATGCCCCTTGGGCATGTGCCTCCGACACGGATGCCAGCACAGTCAGCGGCCGCTCTGCGAACTTGTAGGGGCTTCCCAGAAGCTGGGCTCCCTCAGCTCCGCCCTCGTCCACGCTGCGGGGGCTGAAGCATCAATCCTTGACCCCCTGGCAGACATCCCTGAGCCTGCTGACACCTGGGCTCACAGGGGGAGATGACAAGCCCCCCCTGCTCCCTTCTTCAAAGAGGGGGGAGGGAAACTGATCACTACCCCCGGTGAGCACATCCCCAAAAGGGGGGAGCTGGTGATAAGTCATTTTCACATCCTCTGCCAATTCCACAGAGGGGCTAACTGTCCATACACCCCCAAGCAGAGTCTCGAGGAGGGGGCTGGTTGTTCGCAAGTCTCCAGTCCTGATCCAACCTCCTGCCCCGCACATCCCCACAAACTTCCTTGTCACTCTCACCAACAAGGATCCTTCCACTGCTCCTCATTCCTCCGCCGCTGCCACTCCCAGCCTCTAGCCACACCGGGACTCCTCTACTCACTCACTCTGCTGCCTCAGCATCCCTTAGCTCAGGGGTGAGGAGTATTTTAAGAACATAAGAACATAAGAAGTGCCATACTGGGTCACACCAATGGTTCATCGAGCCCAGCATCCTGTCTCGGACAGTGGTCATTCGCGAGGGGCCTGGGAGAAGCACCCAACAGGTCACCATGCTATCCGTTCCCTGTGGGTCATGCTCAGGCTCCCAACAGTACAGGGTTTTGTACCCCAATCCTATATGGTTAATAGCTGCTAATGGTAGGGATGTGTGAACACCGTGGGGGTTCAGTGTTCAGCCCATTCAGGGTTCGGCTGAACCCGAAACCGTTTGGGTTCAACCTGTTCGGCCCGAATGGGTTCAGGTGGGCTGAACCCATTTAGGCTGGGGGCCCCGGTTATCCCTCCCCCCTCCAGGCTACGAGGGTGGAAGGTGTGCCAGGGAGCACCTCCCCCCCACCCTGCCCAGCCTCATATTTTTTTTACCCCACCCCCACCCCAGGGAATTCCCTACCAGGTGGTGCTGGGGATCCGGCCCCGGGTCCAGCGATGGCGGGTCCGGTGGCAGGTCCGGTGGCAGCAATGCTCTGGAGCACTTCAGACTGCTACTAGGCCTTCCAGGTCAAACCGGAAGGTCTAGTAGTGACCTGAAGAACTCTGGAGCGCCGCTGGACCCGCCGGACCCACCGGACCTTCTGCCGCTGCCACCACCACTGCCGGACCTGGAGCCCAACCTACCTGTTGGTGCCGGGGCTCTAGTTTTGGGTCCGGCAGCAGCAGCAGCAGCGGGTCCAGTGGCGGTGGTGCTCCAGAGCACTTCAGGCTGCTACTAGGCCTTCCAGTTTGACCCGGAAGGCCTAGTAGCAGCCTGAAGCACTCTGGATCACAGTCGCCGGACCCACCACCGGACCTGCCACTGCCAGACCCAGGGCCAGAGCCCCAGCACCACCTGGTAAGGCAATCCCTGGGGTGGGGTGGGGGTTAAAAAAAAATAATTTTACGAGGCTGGGCATGGTGGGTGGGGAGGTTCTCCCCGGTGCCCCTTCCACCCTCGCAGCCTGGAGGGGGGAGGGAAAACCGGGTTCCTCCCTTCCCCCTGCTGCCGCCCGAATGAGTTCTGAAACCTAACTTTGTTCGACTGGTTCAGGCGGGGGGCGGTTCGGATTTGGGGTGTTCACAAATGGGCCGAACACCCCAAGTTCGAGCCGAACCCCAAAACTCTGAACCGCATTCGCACATCCCTAACTAATGGACCTATCTTTCAGAAACTTGTCAAAACCTATTTTAAACTCAGCTATACTGCTGGCCTTGACCACCTCCTCTGGCAGTTAATTCCATCCACAGCGTAATTGTACGCTGAGTGAAAAAATACTTCCTTTTGTTTGTTTTTACTCTGCCACCTCTAAGTTTCATGGAGTGTCCCTTAATCTTAGTACTAGTTCAGAGGGTAAATAACCATTCCCTGTTTACAAGTTCCACACCACTCATGATTTTATAGACCTCTATCATATCTCCTCTCAGTCATCTCTTTTCCAAGCTGAGGATCCCCAACCTCTCAAGCCTCTCCTCATACGGGTGCTGTTCCATACCCTGGATCATGTTGCCCTTCTCTGTATCTTTTCTAGTTCCGCTATGTCTTTTCTATCCTGGGGGGCACTTTGAGTATACGTACAAGCTCCAAGGGCCACATACATGTTGGGGGCAGAGGTGCTTATTGTTAAGGTGTGTACTCAAGAAAATTAGGGCCCAGGTCAAGGATTTATGCTATGGATCTGCCAGTGCTTCCTATCCTTCTTTGCATGTCTTCATCTCATTCTCTACTCCCTTACCCTGAAGCTCAGTTTTTCAGTGGTTGGAGGTGGGAACTGGATCTTGGGGCCAGATTCAGGATCTGTATTTGGCCCCCGGGCCCAAGGTTCCCCACCCCTGTCTTTGCTTCACCAAACTAGAAATAGAAGAAGTACTCCAATGGTTTTGGTGCCAGTCTCACCCACTGGGTCCACTTCTAAAGAAAGTTATACAAACAGTAAACCAAACAACTACTAGGAATTAATACTAGTAACAATAATTATATCTACTCCATGTTTCCATGCACCTCTACTCATAACATAAATTAATATTTGTACTAGGTGCCACTTTATTTCATGGCTTGTATTTGCTTCATTTAAATATTTAAAGTCCCAGTCCTCATTTTTTAATTCAGCAGAAAAATCATGTATGACCCCATCTGCCCATTTTCTATTTTCTTTTAAGGAATGTCTTCATTCTTCCATCAGCACAGTCTGTAATTTAAAATGGCATCTACTGACTCAAATGTAGGGGCAGTTTTATGGATTGAGATTGATGCTTATATCCGTAAATGCTTATATCCATAAATGCTTATAATGAGCCAAACCAGTTGTGGTTCCGTTTAAATCCATTAAAAAATTCCTCCAAAATCACTGCACATACACAAAATGGCCACCCGGCCATTTTACTCATGCACACCCTCTTCCAAAAAGGTGGCAGCCATTTTGCACATTTGCAGACTGGCTGCCTTATTCTAAAAGAGTGGTGATGCTGCTACCAATTTAGAAGAACAAAATGGTCCAGATTCGTACAGATTCGTATTTAAATCCAGAAATTTCAGAATCAAAGCATCAAGCAGAACCAAACCAAAGTTTCCTCCAGCAGACCACCCCTGCTCAAACGTAAATGCCATCAGCTCAGTTAGAAACCCACTGTGATTTCCACCACTTAAATACCCAGCTAATTCTGTTGAGTAACTCGAAGTACTAGGAAAAGGAAAAAGGAAATTTTCACTGGTATTAGAAACTTCCTTTCAAGTGAAAACTTTACATTTTCTAGAAGCTCTTTCCTTTTCATAAGGAACATGTTAAGAATGTTTTAAATTTTCTGATGAGTATTGTACACAGCTCTTTTTAAAAACCTTATCTTCTTTTTTGTAACATTGGATGCCATTCAAAATTTGTTTTTGTAAAGTTTATTGAAATCCGAGATTAATATTTGTCTCAGATGAGGCAGTGTTAAATTGAGGATTGAATCTAGCTTTAAAATTCAGGGATTAAAATGAATTGATTTCTGCAGAGAAATTGATTCTCTTCTACATGGCTATTAACATTACTAAGGGGACTGCTGGAGCAAACAGAGCTTTTCATTTTTCTCTTCATATATCCTCATGGGAAAAATTCCAATCATGCTACTGCAATTTTTGGAGAAAGTAAAAAAAAACCTGAAAAAGTTGTGCTCCATCCATTTGATTATTTTTATTTAATGCTAAACTACCTGATGTGGATTTGTATTAACTTCTATAGCTCTAACACCGACAGCAGCTTTGGCCATTTTTACATGGACAGACGGATGCCACCCACCTACCAACACGCATTGGACGGGTGGGAGAACATCAGTGTAAACGTCAATGGGAGGGTGTGCGCGGTCCTGAGACCCAACCACCAAAAACCAGCAACACCCACGGAGCAACCGGGAAGGAGTCTCCATACTCCATGTGTGGAGGTGGATGTTCAACCCCCACCTGTCCATGTAAACGGCAAAACACACACACACACACACACCAAGGCCCTGCCAAAACCAGAGAGACATATCTAGAGAGGTCCCATAGGAACCCACAAGCAGACACACCCACTGGGAGAGATGTTGAATGCCTGCCTAGGAGTCCTTAAAGGAGAATTGAGTGAGGACATGTGTGCACTGGCTCCCAACATGTCAGGCAGAAAAGCCCAAGACAAGACAAAAGGAACTAGTGACACAACATGCACAAGAAGGAGCAGGGTAAGCAGAGGGACCCTGGGATGCCCAGGGGAGGGGACCCTAGGCCAATGGCACTTGGGAGGGGGGCAGGACGGAAATCAACAGCACACCCTTCCCAACACAGGGAAAAGGACGTAATGTAGCTCCGGCACCACGCGCATACCTACCCCAAACCACAACCAAGGGGCACAGGGAGAAGAGTGCATCAGAGAGTGTGGTAAGAGAGAGGGTACCCACCCAGGGGAAGGGGGAGGATGCTGAAAAGCCCCAAGAACATGCTGAGGAAACCCCAGGAAGACAGCTAAAAGCCACACCATTTGCCCACCAATGGAGAGCACCCAGACCCTGGTGTACAGCACCACCTGGAAGAAAGTCAAGGAGGGTCTCCATGGCATTCAGGTAAAACAGCAGTAACCTCCAGGGGGAGGGGACTAAGGAACACCCCACAGAAGCAACAGATGTGCAGCAGGACAATAGCTTACCCCGATGCATTCCCTGAACAGGAAACCACCTGCTCCACTGCCACAACAGTCACCGGGCAGGCCCCATGCCGCAAAGTTGGATGGCCCGCCACATGTGGAACCCAAAAGGGGGAACCTTGGTCCAGACAAGAGACCCTGGACTTCATACGTGTATGCGGGGCTGATAAAGTCCAGTGTAACCTGGTGCACAGCTACAAGACCAAACAGATCTATGAAGCCATCGACCAGGAAATGCAGTGACTGGGGTATTATAGGGATGTCACCCAATGAATGCAGCAGACAAAGGACTTGAGATCTGGATATAAACATATCAAGGACAAAAATCTCAAGTCCGGCTGTGACACACAATGGAGTTCCAGGACCAGTTAGATCGGTTCCTCTGAATGGATGACGGGGACATCGTGGCCTCCCACATCTACAGCACCATCTTTGCCAGGGGCATAAAAAGGGCAAAAATAACACACCCCCACTCAAACAACCAAAGCAGGGGGAGTCCTTAGCCCTTGGTGAGGACAGTCAGGATGCAGGAGGGGACAGCCCCGTCCTACTGGTGGAGGAAGCATCCCTGGAAACAGAAACGGGTAACATCACCCTCCACGTGCACCCCCAAAACCCACAGGGTAAGAACCCACAAAGACAGGGGGCATACAGGAAGCGGATCTACAACAGGGATGCCCCCCAGGATGCGGAGGAATATGATCCAGGTAAGAGAATGACCACAGGGAAATGCGGGAGGAGCCTGGCCCACAACAGCCAGGGCCCCAGATGGGAAGCACAGCCCAACTGACATATCACATTTGCTCACGCAGCTCAAGGGGACCCAGAGGTGAATGAGGAGGAGGTGGTGGTAGCCCTGGAGGAGGATGTGGAGGAACTGGAGGCCATCCTGGGGCCTGGTGACTAGGAGAACAATTGTAGGTTTACACAGACAAGGGCACAGTGGCAGGAGGAGGCGGGGTGATGCAAGGTGGAAAGAGACAGAACAGCATTACTGACCCCATCCCCATCCAAAAACCTTTTATTCTTTTTTGTAACATTGGATGACATTCAAAATTGGGGCCAAGGGACAGAAAGGCAGGGGCCCAGGAACAACACAGGACAATGGGTGGAGAAAGCACAGGGGACGGAGTGGGGGGGACATGGCCACAGAGGAGGGACAGGGGGAGGAGACAGTGACAGAGACGGGAGACAAATGCACACAGGTATCAGGGGAGCAAGGAAGGGGCCATTGCCACATTATGAAGCAGACATGGGAGCAAAGGGAGAGAATGCCAACAGATCCAAGGCCATAGAGAGAGCAACCGGGAGGGAGGAGATATGCCAGTGCAGTCCCTAGAGCCAGAAAAAATGAATAGGGGGCAGGACCCCATTCCCAAGTTAAACACAGGTACCCTTGCTGTTCACAGATGAGCAGCCCGGTCCATCCAGGGGCACCACCACGAGGAGTGCAGAGGAACCAGGAGATGGGGGCCCATAACCAGCGGAGGAGGGAGGACCTAGGGAGGGAACTGCTGACAGACACCAGGTGGTTGACAGATACACAGAGCCTGGAACAGGCCCTAAACAGGGAGATACATCTAGGGGAGGGGGAAAGGGACTGGGAACAAATGGCAACAATGTTCACCTGGACCCACACAGAGCACCTGTGGGACAGGCACCAAACTGCCACACTCCTCCACAAGTAGTGCCTAGATAGGCAGGAGAGGGAGACAGTCCATGTCACATTGGAGAGAACTGCCACAGGACCTTCCAATTGATAGAGGACACCTTGGAGGTCTTGCCGTGAGTCCCCCAGCATGACACAGGCCCACCAGCCATGGTAGGAGGGCAGGCAGCACAATACCACCATGGTGCCCTCCCACAGGTGTAAGTGTCCCCTCTCCAGCTCATCTTCCAACCCTGGTTTCCCCAGAAGCAACCCTACCCTGGACTAGGCCACATGGGTCCCCTCCCCCCACTGACTACCTACAATAGTAAGGGGTATCCACCAGCCAGCCTGCCATTCCCACTCCCCCTCCAGCACCATTCAAGACCCTCCCTCCTGGGCTTCCAGCCACCCCAGATCATCTCTGCACCCCTGATGACCTGAACGACCAAGGTGGGCCACCCCTCATGCACAGTTAAGCACAGGTAGGGCTGAAATGAGTCCCCTTTAAAATTCTCAGGATAATTCACAAGATTTATTTATTAATTTTATTGTATTTATAAGCCGCCCCCCATGCCTACGGCATGTCGGCATCTCGAGGTGGCTTCCAACACAATATAAAGCAATACATTAAAATATTAAAATCTACAATATCATCATTAAAACCCATTTAAAACATCCCCACACCAATTTATCCCACCCTCCCCTCCCCGCCTCTGAAGGCTTGGGAGAACAGCCATGTCTTACAGGCCCAATGGAAGGCCAACAGATTCAGGGTCAGCCGTGCTTCCTCTGGGAGGGAGTTCCACAACCGGGGCCCAGCCACTGAGAATGCCCTCTCCATTGTAGCCCCCCGTTTTATGTGGGGGACCTCCAGGAGTGTGCCCCCAGTGGACTGGAGGGTCCATCCTGAGTCGCGCAGGGTGAGGTGGTCCCTGAGGTATCCAGGTCCAAGACCTTATAGATCAAAGTCAAAGCCTTGAATCTGGCTCGGCACATTACAGGCAGCCAGTGCAGTGCATGGAGCACGGGTGTTATGTGCTCTCATTGTCCCATCCCTGTTAAGAGACGGGCCTCTGCATTCTGCACTAGCTGCAAACTTCAGGCCAGCATCAGGAGAACCCGATGTAGAGCGCATTACGTAGTCCAGTCTCGAGGTGATGAAGGCATGGATCAAAGTGGCCAGGCTGGGTCTCAAGATGTACGGGCGCAGCCTCCGCACCAGATACAGCTGGCAGAACATCGCCTTCACCACCATATCCACCTGCTGATCTAGACGGAGACCCGCGTCCAATAACACCCCCAGACTCCAAACCTGCTGGGCCACTGAGGGGCGCACCCCCTCCACAAGAGGGGGCAACACCTCCCCCACCCAGCTTACCACCATCACCTCCATCTTATTGGGATTGAGCTTCAGTCTGCTCTGCCATAACCAACTCGCCATAGCATCCAAACACTGAGGGCGTTTATAGACGAGACCAAAAAGGTGACTGATCCTTTAATCAGCCGCCTTTCTTGGCTCTCGTCTACTTGCTGTGGCTGCTTTTTAATCCGCGTCGGCCCTCCGACGTGGATTCCCGAAGTGCCGGCTTTATGCAGCACTTCCGGGTTCCATGGGCAAGTGCACATGCGCAGAAGGGTGCGCATGCGCACTCACACTCTGCTCCATGTCTGAACAGCAGACACGGCATGCAGAGAAAGCAGGGGGGGGGGGGAAAGCCGGCATTTAGCGATCCCACTTGTCAGCGGGATCGTCTATAAACACCCTGAGACAACACGGAGACGGCGGGGCCTGGGTTGGCTGAAAAAGAGAGGTAAAGCTGGGTGTCATCAGCATATTGGTGGCAGCGCACACCAAACCCTCTCACGATCTCCCCCAGGGGCTGCATATATATATTAAACAGTAAAGGAGACAGGATTGAACCTTGTGGAACACCACAGTCCAGGGCCTGGTGGCTAGATGTTTCTGCTCCCATGACAATTTTCTGGGTCCTCCCTGAGAGGAATGACTGGAAACAACCAAGGGTGGTCCTATCCAGACCCCCCAGGTCACGCAACCATCTCAACAGCAGCCCATGGTCCACAGTATCAGACGCGGCTGGGAGATCTAGCAGGACCAGTAGTGTTGAATGTCCTGCATCCATCTCCCAGCGGTGATCATTCACCAAGGCCACCAATGCTGTCTCCGTACCATGGCCAGGCCGAAACCCAGATTGACACAGGTCAAAAAAAAGGATGCTGTCTAGGTGAGCCTGGAGCTGGAAGGTCACTGCCTAGATGGGTCAGTAACTGGCGAGTGCGTTCACATCCAAGGATGACTTCTTCAACAGGGGGTGCACCACGGCCTCCTTGAGACCGGGGGGCAAACTCCCCTGCCGAAGGCACATGTTGACAACCCCCGTCAGCACCGGCCACAGTATCTCCCTGGAGGCTTTCACCAACCAGGATTGGCAAGGATCTAATTCACAGCTGGTGGCCCTAACTGACCCCAGGATCTCCACAGCATTGGCTGAAGTCACTTCCCGAAACTCATTCCGAAAAGATGGACCAGACAGTGACCCCATCACCTCACGCTCAGTTACTACTGTCTCTAATCCAGTGTCGAAGTTGCTCTGGATCCCGTCTGCAAAGTAGATGGCAAACTCCTCACAGCGGGCCTGGGACAAGTCCCCATCCAGGTGGAGGGAGGCTGGAGTGATCAGCCCCCGCACCACCCAGAACAGCTCCGCTGGATGCGACTTTGCAGATGCTATGAGGGTGGCAAAGAATTCTTTCTTTGCCATCCTCACAGCCTCAACATAGGAGCGCAAATGGGCCCTATGGAGAAGTCAGTCGGATTTAGAGCAAGTCGGACGCCAGCATCACTCTAGTTGCCTGCCTTCCTGCTTCATACCTCTCAACTCCTCAATAAACCAAGGGGCCCCACGATGTCGAGACAGGGGCTGGGGACGTCTCGGCACCACCCTGTCAATGGCCTCCCCAAGAAAGATGTTCCAAGCCCGGATGAGTTCATCAACTGAGCGGCTGGTGGGGTCCAGGGTTAACTCCCCCATGGCCTCCTGGAACCTTTGAGGTTCCATCAGTCTCCGAGGGTGGACCATCCTAACAGGTACTTTCCCCTTCTGGGGGTGACGCACAAAGAGACCAGTCGTAAGGAGGTAATGATCCGTCCATGACAAGGGCATAGCTGTTACATCCCCCACTACCGGATTACCTGCCTCAAGCCCAGAAGAGAACACCAGGTTAAGGGTATGCCCCCCCCACATGAGTCCCCCATGAGCCCCTCATTTGAGATAATCTCGTCGATTATCACGCCTGCAGGGCTGAGCATGTGCAGAACAACTGCTTGACTCTGCCAGTGCCATCTTTGGAAAGGGGGCCCAGGGCTTGAGCATTGCTCTGCACATGCTCCGGATCTTTTTTCCCTTCTTTTTAAATTGCAGCACCGGGAAACCTAGAGTGTGGCGAGGAGTATTGGGACCTGACCGGCCCCCCGCAGCAGTGCGGAGCGGCAGGTGGTTGGGAGAGGACCCACACACACACACACACTATAGTCTCTGGAGGGAATTAAGGAAATCTTTAATCCTTTCCTGCTTGCCCCCTCCCTCCCCCACCCAGCGGGGAAGCCATGCAGGCCCCAGAGATGCTCAGGGGACTTGCCTTGCCCATTGATCACCTTTGGGGGGCCCACTGTCCCCTGCTCCTCTAAGTCTCACCAGTTCTCGGTGAGAAGGTGGTGTTTTTTATTTTGTCTCATCTTGTGGTGAAATGGGGGGCAACCCCCCTTCTCTCCAAGAACTGGTGAGACCAGCAAGATGAGTTTCAACCCTAAGCATGGGGAACAGGTGGTGACCAACCAACACTGGGAAAGGGGGGAACACGGGACATGGTGCCCACCCGGCCATGAGGAAGACCTATAAGGTAGCATGGGAAGTGGTGATGGACACAGGGAGGCCAGATACAGGAGCATCAGAAGGGTAGGAACAGGGAATGGGCACCTGTCACCTTTAATGCTAAGTGTCACATCCACAGGAGCCGACACCAGACCCAGCAGTGGAGCGGCCAATGGAGGAAGGAGTGCCCGGGCCAGGCAGCCAATGGTTACAGTGGGGTTATTGTGCGCTAGGAGTCTGGCCTGCAGGAGGTAATGATCCGACCATGACAGGGGCATAGAACTAACCTCTCCCACTACTGGATCACCTGCCTCAATGCCAGAGCAGAATACCAGGTTGAGACTCTGCCCTTATGATAGGCTTTTGATTGAATCTGTCGAGCATATATTCTGTGACTGCCATCTCTATGACTTTTCAAGGGCTCTCTGGCTGGCTAAATTTATGGACAAACTGCCAGGTGATTCCCCTCGGGAACTTGTGAGAGTCTTCCTGGCAGATAGCAAGCCTGAAATTACCCATGCTGCAATGTCTTTTTTAATAGATTTTTTTTTCAGGTCAGAGGAAGATTTTTGTCTAGCAGGCCCCTAAATGACTAGGGGCTCTGTAGATGCCCATTATTGAGTTCCATAATTTAATTTACTTCATCCTTTGTCCAACAGGATACTGTTATGTTTTTTGTATATTCAAGTGTTTTATATTGTTCTATTTTGATGTGTTCTCTTTTGTCTGGTTTTGCTATGGCCAATGGCTATGCAATAATAAATAAATTGAATTTGAATACCAGGTCGAACATATGCCCCTTCTGCGTCGGGCCATTGACCATTTGGGACATGTTCATAGTTGCCATGGCAGCCATAAACTCATGGTCCTCCCTGCAAGGCCGGTGCTGGCATGGATGTTGAGATCCCTCAGGACCAAGGCCCTCGGGGAGTGCAACACCACCTCTGACACCAGTTTTGCTAGAGCAGAGAGTGATGCTGTTGGGCAGAAAGGAGCCTGGTACACCAGCAACACCCCAATTTTGTCCCCCGTTAAATCAAACACCACGTGGAGAGCCTCAATTCCTGGAATAGACTGCACTGGATACCTCCTAGCAGTCCAGGACTCCTTAAAAACCATAGCTACACCGCGCCCTCCGGCCCTCAAGTCAAGGCTGGTGCTCCATGGAGTACCCTGCTGGAATGAGGTCCACCAAAATCGGGTCCGCCTGCCCCCCATCCATCCAGGTCTCTGTGAAGCATGGAAGGTCTGTGGCCTGATCCAGGATTAAGTTTCAGATCACTTGTGCTTTATTAGCCACAGACCTTGCATTCAAAAGCAGCATCTCTGAACTGATGGACCTTAGACCTTGATCCTCCCATCTGATGGAGTGATGGCTCTGGAATAGTCACCAAGCACCTTGGTCCGTGGGCCACCTGTACCCTTTTCCCTCCATGACCATACTTCCCCTGCCCCAGAACAATTCCCACAACTACTTCACACACCCCTTCCACTCTAGCCCGACCCCAACCACTGGCTGCACTGCCAAGGCACCAGGGGAACCCCTCACCCCGACCCCCTACTCCCACTAAAATGCCCCCCCAATCCCCACCACCTGCTGCCACCAAGTGATCCCCTCCAAGTTTTCCCTCCCGTCTCACACCAGGGTGCCCCACCTCAGAACCTCCCCCCCAAATTCCCTCTCTCCCCCACTGGGGTTGAGGTCCCATTTCCAAGGGCCATCCCCAACACACACACACACACACACACACACACACACACTATTCCCCTTAATCTAATGGACTGGGATTCAGTCCCTAAACCAAATTAAAAACTACAATTACAATAATAATAATGTGTAAAAAAGCTGCTCTTTCAAGGACTTTGTTCCAGGCTACACGTCCAAGTTGCCACCAGATGCTGTAACATGGCTGGGGGGCTTCTGGAGGGTGGGGCTCCCTACACCTCCTGATCACTGAACTGCCACCTAATAGCCTGTGTCCTTTGGTCGCAGCCACCCCTGGGAGCTAGGGCTCCTCTTGCAGACAGCAGGTTTTACCTGGGAGGAGGCGGGGGGGAGAGAAAGGCTCCAATCAGGGAGACATGTGGATGCAATGATGTCCTCCAGACTCCACACCAACCCCCAGCCCCTGGAAGCTAGGGCTCCTCTTTCAGGCAGCAGCTTTAAAAGCTAGCATGTAGGTTCAATATCCAGGTTCAATTCTCTGCTTCCTCACAAACTTCTTGTTTGACCTGAAGCAATTTCCACTGAAATTGGAAGTTCCTTCAGGCATGTAACTTGGTGTGCTTCTTTGACTCCTCCCTTTCCTTTTCACATTGGATCCAGTTTGTTGTAATGCTAAGGCCTGTCACTTTGTTCTGCATAACATTACTAAAATCCATACCTCCTCATCTTCTGTTCAACACTCTGGGTGTTTTCAGACAAGCACCTCCCCACCCATTACCCACCGGTTATCCAAGACAACCAATTCGTCTGATTCGAAGCCTGAGCATCTTTTGGAGTGTAAGACCTTTTTTTTTTAGTTAATGAGTGGGTAATAAACTTGTCTAAAAACACCCCCTGTTGCTGCTCCTCCACCGTGTCCACTTCTGTGTTCATGTTCAGTCCATCATCTTCTCCCTCCTCTGGCTCCCCCTCCCCCTTTTCATTCAGCACAAATATTTTGTCTTACCTCCAAGTCTCTTTGTGACTTTGCTTCCCTTGTCTTTCTGCCTTCTCACCCAGAAGCTTTGTTTCTCCTCTTCCACCAGTCTCCTGCCCTCAAGTCTTCTGCTCCCTGAAATGTCTTCACCCATTCTCCCAGGCTGCCATCCCATGCCTGGAGGAACTCCCTCCCTGAACACATTTGTTCTGTTCCCTCTCTCTGAACCTTCAAATTATTCCTGAAATCATACCTCTTCCATCAGGCTTTCCCTTGCTCCTTATCCTCTATCGCTGAAGTGGACAGCTGACGCTCAGGGAAGAAAAAAGGAACTACAGAGATGATGAGCAAAGAATGGGGTCAGCTTCAGTGGATCTGCAGCTACCTACTTCAAGGTGGAACCTGTTCTGTCCTTACTCTCATAGGTGGAACCTGTTCTGTTCTTACTTTCATAGACTCTGGGCTTGCATAAGGCCACTAGGACAAAAGGGGGGCTTAACACCCATTATAAGATCGGACTATTGCACTACTGGTGGTGATTAGGGCTGAAACGTTCCCTCACAATTCTCAAACTTCTCTGCTGAGATTTTTGAGAACAAGAATGGGTTGAGAATTAGCCGATTCTCAACCTATTATTGCGAGATTTTTGCACGGCCGAAAACTAGCTCTGCGCATGTGCAACATGGCCACCATGGCCATTCTGTGCATACTCAGCTCCTGTGGCCATTTTGCACGTGCACAGAGTGTTTTATGGTTTTGAGAATTTCATGAGATTCTCGAGAAACCTCAAAAAACCTCTGCACATGCACAAAATGGCCACACATGTGCAGAATGGCCACGGTAGCCATTTTGCACATGCACAGAGCATTTTTTGAGGTTCCTTAAGAATCACATGAGATTCTCGAGAACCCTTGTGAGAACACACAAGATCTTACTGAGGTTGTGAGAATCTCATGCATTCTCTTGAGAATGGAAATCCATTCTCAATATGCACCTGGTGGTAATAGGCCTGGATTGAGGGGAGGTTGGAGGCCAGGACAAAAATCAATTAGTGAGTTTGGATCTTAACTAAGTAGATACTTACTCCAGGATCAGTTCTATGTTCTGATGGGAAGTTAGGGCAGTGAAATGGCATATAACAAGAATACAAGACATAATTAATGGCATACAGGGTCAAACCAATGGTCCATTGAGCTCAGCACCTGTCTCCGACAGTGGTCAATCTTGGTCACTTGGAAGAAGTGCCCAACAGGTCCAATGGGAAGTTCACTCCCAGTGCCCAACAGTAAGAGGTTACATTACCCAAACCTACCTGGCTAATAGCTGCTAATGGACCTGCCTTCCAGAAATTTGTCCAATCCTTTTTAAAGTCCATCTATACTATTGGCCTTGACCACATCTTCTGGCAACAAATTCCACAACTTAATTGTGTGTTGAGTGAAAAAAATACTTACTTTTATTTGTTTTAAATCTTCTACCTATTAGTTTCATAGAGTATCCCCTAGATCTAGTACTATTTGATAGGGTAAACAATAGGGGCATGCACAGACGTTTTGTTTTAATTATTCCTTTTATTTTCATTATTCAAATTCATTTGGTTTTGTTTTCATTTCTATCTTTCATTTTTCTTTTTTTTCTTTTTTTTTCTTTTGCATTGGTTTAAATGGGAAACACATTTCTGACTGTACCATCTTCATTTTTCATCTGATTTGCATGGAATTAGAAAAAATTGCACACACACACACACACACACCCCACACCCCACATACACACTGAAGGGATCATCACTGCCAAATGTCATAAAGACTGGAAAAAGGGTTGCTATTGTAGAGGAAATTTACATTTACGGGTTTGCACACACACATTTCCAGATGTCACAGCTGTTTTCCATCCACTTTGGATTAAATTTGGACTTATTGTATCCCTTACACACAAGATCATCCCTGCCACATTTCAGAAAGATTGGATAAAGGCCAGGTCTTTATTTATAAGCAATTTAATAATTTCATAAGGTGTTTTTACACACACATTTCTCCTGCATGTTTGCTGTTACATCCTGAAATTTCTGTGTGTCTAAATCACTCACCCAGATCTTAAACATCTGGCTCTTTGAACTTCTGCATAGAACTTCTCCCAGAACTTTTGTGTGTAAAAAGTTCTCCTGGTAAACTGCTTTGCTCCAGGCAGCTGTGTTCAATTGGTTTCCATGGCAGCTCCTCACGTCTACAGCTGCGTCTACATTAGGCTGCCTCCTGGCAGTGTTTGTGTGAAGAATGCATCTGTAACTTACTTGTGGATTTGTAAACACAGAAGATTGAAAGACCAGCACTTTAAGGTGTGTGTAAAAATGTCCATGGTTTGCACACATATTTCCAGCTGTAACATCTTTGTTTTCCATTCAATTTTGATGAAATTTAGAAAGTTTATTCTCTTTACTGAAAGGCTCATCCTTGCCGCATTTCAAAAAGATTGGATAAAGGATAAGCAGAATAGATTTTGTGATTTTAACAGAAGTATCAAATTTCATTAAATCACGTTCAGGCGTTGCCTCTGTTTAAATTATAGAGCTTTTACTAGATGTTAAAGATCTACTTTTTGAAGCACTTGTAGAGAGGATGAAGAAGATAGGAGGAAGTGGACAAAGCAGAGGAGAAACAGGTGCCAGAGGCACTGGCACAGTCTTAATTACCCCAAGGTCTGTGGGGGCATACATGGGGGAGAGTAGGTGCAGAGTTCTGCTTTTATGAGCACTTGCAGTGCGGTTGACTATTACTACTACTTATCATTTCTATAGCACCAGTTGGCATACACAGCACTTTACATTCACTTTGTGAAGACAGGTTCCTGCCCACTGGGCTTACAATCTATGATGGACAAGGGAAACACAGGAACAGACAGAATATATTCCCATTTTTACAGATGGGAAACTGAGGTGGAGGGTTTGTGACTTACCCAAGACCAGCCAGTGCATTCATGGCTATGGTGAGATTTGTACCCTGACTTTCTAGGACCAAATCCAGCACCTTATCCACTACGTCACACTGGCTCACACTGCAGCACACACAGGCCCTTTTCACATGCAATGCACTTATGCCCACGCAGATTTACTGCGTGGGCATGGGGTGTGTGTGTGTGCCTGTGTGACCACCGCAGCTGGTGGGTGGGAGTGCATTAGGGATGTGCAAACACGGTTCGGATGTTCGGAGTTTGGACCGAACTTGGTCTGCTGCCTGATCACAGTGATTGTGTACTGGCAAGATGGAAACCTGGGCAGCATTTCCAGAGAATAAGCCTATACCAGGAATTCTCTTCTGTTTGTCACAGTGGTACAAAATGGGTGTGTAATGGCAATTGGCCAGCAGAAATGTCAATCTTGTATCCTTTGCTTTGTCATTCCTCATTCTTTGCTGTGCCCACCACAACCCCTCTGCTTTTTACTGGGGAATTTGGAAGCATCTGCTTAAGAAAGAGCCAATAAGGGAACTGTGCATGCACTGCTAGTGGCAGCAGCCTAGAGCGAGCGCTCCTCCAAGCAGCAACATAAACCGGCCCCCAAAACAACAAAACTCAACAAAAAATTTAAAAAGGTGAGTGGGAATCATGCCAGCAAGAGGCAGGGATGATAAAAAGAAAGAAAAGGGTGCAAAAGAAACGCCGCTGGAGCGGTTTGTAAAACTGCCCCAGCCAGAAAAAAATGGGACAGAAGCCCGGGCTGCAGAGTGCAATAAAATGGCAACCGTGACGGCAGCAGCAGCCCCAGAGGGGGAAGATTCCCCCACGGAGAATAAAGTGAAGGAGGAAACTGAGGAGAGCCCAGTCATGAGGCTCTTGATGGAACTCAAAAAAGAGTTTAAAAGGAACATGCTACGATTAAGAGCCTCAGTGGAGGCAGGAAACAAAAAACTGGAAGCGGTGGTGCAGAGGCTGAACACAGTAGAGAAGAGAGTTTCCTCACTGGAGGATCAAGCAGTGGCTAATGAAGAGCAAGTTATAGTGCTACAGGCAAAGGTACATATGCTAATGCAGAAAACAGAGGACCTAGAGAATAGGTCCAGAAGAGAGAATTTGAGGTTTGTGGGCTACCCAGAGGGGAGCGAGAAAGCAGAGGCAAAAGATTTGCTGTGGGAGTTCTTGGGAGAACAATTCCCAGATACACAAGAATTGCAGAACCCTGAAATTATTAGGGCACACAGGACTGGGAGACAACCCAGCAAAAACTACCCAAAGCCAAGGACAATCATAGCGAAGTTTGAGAGCTACTCAGTGAAGGAAGAGATCCTGAAAAGAGCAAGAATGAAAAAAGAGATGAAATACAAAAACGAAACCATAAAAGTGTTTCCAGATTATGCTGTGGAAACCATGAATAAATGGAGAAAATGGGGCAAATACTTCTCAGTACTAAACGAGAAAGGGTGGAAGTCAGTCTTAAAATTCCCAGCGAGAATGATGGTGAACATAAATGGAAAGTAGAAGTCCTTCATGACAACAGAAGAACATGAAGCATTTCTACATCTGCCACAGAAAGATACAGACTGAGACCTAGGGTATAATTATGAGATCTAACGGGACAGAACTTGGGGCCAAAAGAGCCAAGGGAGCCTAACAAAGACTCCAAAAAAAAGTAAGATACTCGCTAATAACTGAGTAGCTTCTCCTTCCAGTGAAGAGGATGGTTAAGCAGGGCTGCTGATGCGTGAGGGGAGGGGAAGGGAAGGTGAGGGTATGTTGGAGAGGGGTCTTTGGGGAAGTTGGGCTAGGAAGGGGAGGGAAATCCTTGGTGTTGGGGAAGCAAGGCTTAAGAGACAAGGCAATGAAAGGGCAGGGAGGAGAAAAATAATAACAAGTGGATAACAAGCAGTCACACAGAATAGAGGGAATTTAACTCAAGTAAATACCAATAAAGACCATGGCTAATATAAAAATGCTAACCGTCAATGTGAGGGGACTTAACTCGCCTCATAAAAGGAGAAGGGTGAGAGAATTGATAAAGAAACACAATATAGATATTTTTTGTTTGCAGGAAACCCTCTTGCTTGAAGGGGAAGTACATAGATTTGTTAACAAAAGGGTGGGACAAGTTATAGTCTCATGCACTAAAAAGAAAAAAGTGGGAGTGCTAATAGGGGTCAAAAATATCTGCGAGTTTAAAATAAGCAAAATCGTAAAAGACACAGAAGGAAGATTCTTATTAGTAACAGGGCTGTTACAAAAAAGGGAGGTTATGGTGATGAATTTGTATGGACCAAATGTGGACCAGGCCAAATGTTTATTAAAAAAAATGTTTATTATACTATGTTTATAGTAATGGGGGATCTTAATACCCCATTGTCAGACTGGACACCTCAAGGACAATACCTTTAAGTAAGAGACAGCAGACCATAAGGGACCTATTTGAAATGCAGGGAATAGTGGATGCATGGAGGCACCTTAATAAAAAGAGCAGGGAGTATACTTTTTACTCCAATGTTCACAATTCATACTCTAAAATAGACCACGTATTAATGTACAAAAATGATTTAAGGATCTGTAAAACAGCATACATTTTGCCCATAGTGTTCACTGATCATAATGCGCTGGTAATCAATATAGAGTTAGAGGGTGACCCATCTCATATGGTTTGCCACAGTAGAGTCTAGATAGGACACTCCTTAAAAATGAGGACAGTAGAACAAAGTTAGAAGAAGAAATCAAGGATTATTTAGAGCTAAACCAGGGCTCAGTAGAATTAGCATCCACCTTCTGGGAAGCAGCAAAAGCCACTATAAGTGGCAAGGCCATAGCTCTTAGATCACAAAAACAGGAAAAAAAGGGAAGTAAGGATTGAAACATATGCGTAACTTTAAAAATGGGATATAATAAATAAATATACCCCCTTTAAATAGGCAGCAGACAAAATCCAGAAAATAAAAGAAAAAATAAATGTGTTGGAACTAGAAAAAGTCACAAAACAGTTAAAATTGATAAAATTTTATTACCATAATAATAACAATAAAACAGGCAGAGCATTAGCACAGTTAGTAAAAATGCAGCAGCAGAAAGCCTCAATTGTCAACATTTCCAGAGAGGATGGGTCAGAAGTAATTAGTCCAGAGGAGATCCAGGACACCTTCCTGAAGTTCTATAGGCAGTTGTACGCAACAACGAACCCAGACCCTGGGGAGATAAAAACTTTATAAACAATATAGAGCTGCCCAGACTTAATAACGCTCATTTTATTTTTCTGAACTCCGTAATAACAGAAGAGGAAGTTAAAAATGTCGTTAAGGATATGCAAAAAATCAAGGCCAATGGACCAGATGACCTCCGGAGTTCTTCCAAATTTTTAGCAAAATATTAGTACCCCATTTAACAAAGGTTTATAATGAAATCTTACAAACTGGAAAGTGCCCCCCACTTTCTACGAGGCACAAATCACACTAGTACTTAAACCAGGAAGGTCTTCAAATATATGTGGAAGCTACCACCCCATTTCAACATTTTTTCTAAGATTCTAGCAACCAGGCTGGCAGGGATTGCGGGGGAAATCATACATGTAAACCAAGCAGGTCTCATACCCAGAAGGCAAGGGGTAGACAACATCAGAAAGGTAGTGAACCTCATACATGCACAAGAAATGGAAGCACAAACAGCATCCACCATGATAATTTCGGCCGACGCAGAGAAGGTCTTTGACTTTCTAGAAATGAAATATCTCTTTGAAATATTAAGGAAGGTGGGAATAGGAGGCAACTTTTAAAGTTGGATTAAAGCAATCTATGCGCACCCCAGGTCCCAGCTGAAGATTAATGGTAGGATATCAGAAGCATTTGAAACACAGAGAGGGACTCGGCAGGGATGCCCAGTATCCCCACTACTATTCAATCTGGCAATAGTGGGTTTGGCTGTAGCACTATGCCAAAACAAAGAAATTAAAGGGATCAAGGTAGGGGAACAAGAGTATAAACTGGCACTCTTCGCCAATGATTTAATATTATTTATCAGAGAGCCCCAGCGAACATTGCCTAACTTAATTCGGACAGTAGAGAGCTTTGGAAGGGTATCGGGCTATAAAATCAACAATGATAAATCCCAAACGCTGATATTTGCAAGGAATAAAGAGGAATTGAAGGAAATTAAAGAAGCAAGCCCATTTCCAGAAAAACCAAATGGAATTAAATCGCTGGGGGTAACATTAATGAAGAGTGGCAAAGAGCTATACAAAGCCAGCTTCCCAGACATAATTGAACAGGCAAAGAAGGACTTCGAAAAATGGGAAAACCTGGAATGCTCATGGACAGGGAGAATAAACCTGTTTAAAATGATAGTTCTACCTAAATTTATATATAAATTTCTAGCACTCCCAATACTATTACCAAAGGCCATTATCAAACAGGTATATGCTCTAGGAAGAGACTTGGTTTGGAGGGGGGAAAAGCCTCGAATTAAAAAAGACACCATGTTCGCCCAAAAGGAATAAGGGGGGCTAGATACCCCGGACATAAAATTATATTATAAAGCAGCAGTCCTGGGGACAATGCAATATTGGTACTATGGCCCAAGTAACCCAGAATGGAGTGCAATTGAAAAATAATTGATGAACTCAGCATCACTAGCAGAACATCTAGCACCCATTCACAAAGCAGATAATTACAGTATGGAAAGGGGTAGTAAAAAAACTAGGGGTGAAGAAACAGGCATCACCATACTCACCAATTAGATGAGTGAACATGAGGGAATCACAGGTGGCTCACGCTCCTGCAATTAGAGGGAAAAGGTATTAAAAAAGCAGTACAGCTATTTGACAAAGATAAATTTAAATCAATAGAAGATCTGAAAAAAATTACATAAGCAAAAATTAATACTTTCCAATACTTACAATTAAGAAGTGTCTTCCTTGAGTCAAACCTAAAAACAAGCTTTACTAGGGAACTTAGGGGAATAGAAAAAACCTTATTCAGCCTTACAGGGAGTAAGGATAAATTGTCCAGAATATATAGAGACCTAAAAGCACTAACATACCCCCCTAAACATCCCTACATATCAAAATGGGGAAAGGATTTGAACAGAGAATTCTCAGAAAAAGAGAGGGAAATCATTTGGGGACACATGCACAAATGCTCATCAACGCTAGATGTAAGGGAGATACAGATAAAAACAACAACTAGATTTTATCTGACCCCTAGCCCAGCTCAGATATGGAGGGGATAGATATGGCAACGGAATATGTTGGAAAGGGTGTGGACAGCAGGCAGACCTTAAACATTGCCTATGGGATTGCATGCATGTTAGTTTCTGGAGTAAAATCTGGAAAATATCAAACAAGGTAAATAAAGGGGTGGTACCATTCAAACCAGAAATAGGGATCCTGGGATTATATCCAGACAGCAGAACATTGAAAATACATCAGGACGCACTGCGGACCCTCTGTTTGGAGGTGCTCAACATCATCGCAAGGCACTGGAAGTCGGAGGGCCCTCCTCCCTTCCAGGAATGGATTTCGTGAGTGTGGTACCTATTCACTATGGACAAAATGCAGATCAGCTTAAAAGGACAGAAAGACGAAACAGATGACAAAAAGGGGGGGGGAGAAAGAAACAGAAAAATGACTATGAGACTAAAAGGTTGAATATTCTGGAAGCCATAGAGGAGATTGCTTTACCAAAAAATGACAAGACATTGTTATTTGATCGCTATATATGAGTGAGACTTGCTGGTCAGACAGAAGGGGGAGAGGGTTGTGGGGGGGATGTTATAGTTTGGGGTAAGTTATGATATGTTAAAATAAGTTAATGAATAGATTGAAGACAAAGGCGGATGACACACCCATATCACAAAAGTTCGGACCAACGCTGTAACCCAGGTCCAGGAGAACCGTTAGGAATTATAAAAATATGGTGTGTGAAAAATGTAAGAGAGAGAAAAAAACAACCCAATAAAAACATTACAAAAAAGGAAGAAAGAAAGAGCCAATAAGGGATTCTCTCATGTCCTCTGTCACAGTGCTACAGGAAGTGTTTGGGATGCCAATTGGCCAGCTTGGATGTGTCAATCATGTCTTTTAATTGCTGGGATGCTTCCTTCTTCCCTATGCCTTGCTGCCTGAAGTCCCAGTTATGTCCTGAAATTTTTGTTTTTGTTCCCAAATTTTCAGGACTAATATTTGCACGACTTTTGTTAAAATCACAAATGTTCAATTGCTTATGTAATTGGTACCTTTACTCCGATCAGTCTGAAATTTTGCAGCATGATCCATTGGGTGAGGTGTATAACCTGTTCAGATTTCATGGAAATCAATTGAAATGTCTAAATTTTAGTTTTTAGAATTTGTCTAAAGATTCTGATAGTGTTATAAAACCAGCAGATAAAGGACGAACCATAGTTGTAATGAACAGAAGTGATTACAAAGCAGAAATTTTACGCCAGTTGTGAGAGGTGATAGGTACATGCCTTTATCTCAGGATCCAGTGGAGGACATTAGGAGAGAGATCAAGGTTTTGGTTGAAGCGGGCTTGAAGATGGGGTACTTGACGGAAAGGTAAAGTGCACATATGATCAACACATCTCTGAGAAACCCTTTCTTTTTTATGTCCTCCCTAAATTCATAAAAGGATTCTCCCTCCTACAGGGAGACCTATAGTATTAGGTACAACTTTGATTTTGGAGCCATTGGCCAAATATATAGATTTCTTTTTGAAACTGATTCTTCCTCCTCATCAATTGTATATTAGAGATTCTGCTCATTTTTAAAGTATTTTGGGGGATATTGATTTTGATTCCTTAAATAAATGTGCTGTTGGTTACTATGGACATTATATTGCTGTATTCCAACATTCCCCAAGATGATGCAGCCTCTCTTGTAATGTTAGCTTTGAATCTGAATAAACCCAAGGGACCTGCTATTGGAGTTGGTTATGTCAAAAAATTATTTTCATTTTGAGAACACTTATTACATGCAGGAGTTAGGAATAGCAATGGGCTCTTCTATGACTCTGGAGATAGCTAATATCTTTATGGATGCTTTTGAGCATTCCTTTATTTATGATAACGATAAGAACATGTATATTGAATATGTATAACAAAGGAGAAGATACATTGATGATGTATTTATGACTTGGAAAGGTTCTATTAATTTATTGAATACTTTTCATAATTGGCTTAATGGTTGCCATTCCTTTAATAAGTTTGATTTAAAATATGACCACCAACAGATTTTGGTTTAGGAGGAGATAGTTTTAATACGTCTACGTTCTCTAAGGCTACTGATTGCAACATATATTTACATGTTGAGAGCTTCCATCCTTCCCATCTCAGGAGGAATTTACTGTATGGGCAGTTTTAGAGGACTAGGAGGAATTTATCGGATAACAACAGCTTTCTTTTTGAGTCTAGACGGATGTATAACAATCTGAGGCAAAGGGGTTATCCTGATAGATCTTTGAGTTTATCTAAGAACAGAGTCTCAGGATTCTCTCAGAGTGATCGACTGTACAAACAGGATAGTAGGTCATGCAAATCTAGAATTGTTTGTCCCTTGACCGTAGGTCATTTATCATGTCAAGTAATATCTGTAATTCTGAGACACTGGAGATTAGTAACATATGTTCCCTACTATGATCCACCCCCATTATTTGTCTACAAATGAAGTAAAAATCTGAAGAAAATATTAGTAAGTATGTAATAAACTTTATTGTTTCAATCATTAGGTTATAACAAAATAAATACCGTAAAACACAATAAAATTAACACAAGAGAGCCAAACCTAAATCAAATCAATAAAAACATTCATGGGAACAGGCATTTACCGCCCCGTAAGGTTTCAACAAGATTCAAACAGTGTATAATTTCTAATGGATCAACTTAGTTCCTCTTTAAGCTGATAAATCAATAAATCAAGGAAGTACATTAATGTCCCCTCTATTAGGTGCAAAATTAAATGCAATTTTAGAAGAGGTCTCAACTAATTCTTCCCAAACTATCAAATCAACTAGATGATATTGGCACCAGCACAGGATCTCAGGCCGATGGCTCAGAAAACACATCTATGGGAATTGTTCCCACTCCTGAATGGGGACACCCTCACCATGTCCAAACATCCACATACATCCGCATATACCCAAAGTTGGTTAGGTCATAAGGGGTAATATCCTGGACTTAACCCTAGTTCTTTTCCGGAGCTTGAATGCGGGAATTTCTTGGACCCTGAGTAAATACCTTGCAAGAATACCAATTAATCAATAAATCTGGACTTGCCTATGTCCATAACTACTGAATTCATAGTCATCAAAATAGCCCAAGTATTGATTTATTTCCCCATATACTGTCTTCCAAAAATTAGTTTTATATTATGTTGGTTTTACTTTTAGTTTGCTTCTTTGGGCCATAAAGGCATGGGCCATGTTTTCCACTTTCTTTATAAATCTTTCCTCCAGGTTTGAAGGAAATGTTGGTTAGGGCAGATATTGTACTTTTGAAGAAACTGCAACATATAGGGATAGGTAGACCAGTAGTGGGCCACTTCAAATGTGGCTGCTGTAAGTTTTGTAGATATACAATAAACATCAGGTCTTTTGAGGTAAATGGATCCCCCTTTCTTTTGAATCATTTCAGTAATTGTGAAACAAAACAAGTGGTTTATACTATTAAGTAGGGGTAGGACACCAGGGAGAATACTGGATACCAGATTTGCCAGTATCGGATCTCCCTGGTTATTGGATTTACTGTTATCGGCATTCTGGATTTTTAACATTGGCCACTTTACCATTTTTTTTACATTGCAGTCATTGACTTCAATGACCACAATGTAAAAAAACTGGTAAAGCGGCCAATGTTAAAAATCCGGTATGCCGATACCAGAAAATATCAGATTGTCAGATTAATCCGATACACCTGATTATCACGTGTATCGGATTTATCCAATGCCGATATTCCCACTCCTACTATTAAGTGCTCATATGCGTATGACAAAGTCTATATAGGTCAAAACAAAAGGGAGGTTAAGTTATGCATTGGGGAACACACGAGTTGCTTGGGGAGGAGAGTTTCCACAGCACCCATGGTACTTCATTATGAAGAAATGGGACATCCTTGTTGGTATTTTTCCTTTTGAGTGATAGAGCTGATTTGGGGAACTGAAAGAGTTGAACAGAGAAGTATGGGAAGTATTTTGGATCTTTACACTGGATTTGAAATGTTTTTTGTAAGGACAACTGTGATCATTTTCTCCAGTTGATACATATTTTTGTGATAATAAATCATTTGGTAGTCATCATTTCTTCATTTTTTAATTTACATGGGGAGTCAGATGATGGGCCAATAATGCTTGATCCTTGCATCAAGCAAATAAGGGATGCAAAGTATTAGGTCTAGTATTAACAGTTAGGAAGCTATGGGTTTACGGTTGACTGGTACTTTTCAGGTTTTTCAATTGATAGGAACTACTCCAGTAAAATTTTTCAGTTGTTTGGCAATGTGGAATACAGATTCTTAATAGACCTGAAGACTAGGAATTCGCTTCAGATGTGAGACATTGGTTTAGGTGTCTTAATTGGATTGAGTTAATAAGGGCAACATCAGCAGTTACAGGTTGTTGCCTAAATCATTTGGGAAGAGTCTTCAGGCAGAGGAGTTCAGTCAGTGGGCGTTGTTCTGCGAGGAGGAGCAGAGGTATGTATGTTGGTTTCAACATTTTGTTTTAATAAAGTGTTTTGAAAAGGGACACTTGTGTTGGTTCTGATTTACATAATTGCTTTGAAACAGTGATTTTTATCTATTTTTTGCAGGGTTTGGATTTTGGATATAGTGACCCATTATGGAGTTCATTTTCATGAAGGTATAAGTGGGTATTTTCAGACGAGATGGGCGGCCGGTTCACCACAGCGAACCACCAGGGGGGGTGAACAGCGCAACCACGCCTGGGGGTGGGAAAACGACCCAAACAGACGTGCCAGGAATGGGACCACGGGCCGGAACCGGGCCGCACCATCGCGGGCCGTGGCAGCACAACAGACGTGCAGCCGAACCCCCGGCGGGGGCCAAACCCCCACAAGGCACCGGGCAGGGGCGGGACACAGACATGGCCGCCTGAGGGCAAATGAAGCCACAAGGCACACAAGGGAACGCCCACACAAGGGAAACGGGAAGGGAGGGGGGAAGAGCGAGAACAGGCTGACAGCCGGCACACACAGCGGACCCGCAGCAGGGCACAATGCACAACCACACGCCCGGGCACACACACACACACACACACCAGGGAAAGGGCGGGAAGGGGGGGCAGGGG
>QEPC01000890.1:80621-99313 GCA_003113815.1 Sphenodon punctatus
AGCAAGGACACAATGTTGCCAGCACAGAGAGGTTGGAGGTGATGACAGAAGGAGTGCAGCTGCCGCTAGCATGTCCAGGCATGCGCTGGTCCATGCGCAAGGCCCCATGCAGGGATAGCAGGTGCACCCAATTGGACGCCCCCGGTGCCCCGGCCCACCTGCCCTGCTGGAGGCGGCCGGGCTAGTCAGGAGGGGGCCACTCTGGGGCTACACGGGTGCCCCCGCCCGGTCACCAGGTCGCGACCCGGGGGCAGGGCACCACATGTCCCAGGCTATAACGAGGCCGGCTGCACCCCACCCGGGGCAGAAGGCACCATGCAACAAGACAGGTTGGGTGCCTGCAAAATGCACCTAGCGCTCTGTGCCAAGTGGTACCATTTGCACACTGATCAGCTGCGCATCCTGACCGCAGAGTTGCACCTGGGCGCACACCTGCGAGTTAGCTTGGCCTAGAGCACTGCAAGGGCCCGTGGAGCCCACCACAGCTGCAGGCGCTCCCTAGTCTGGCTCAGGGCTCAGCGAGTGTCCAGGGCAGACCAGCAGGCCCTGATCCATGGCCAGCACAGGGCCGCAGTGCTCCGTGAGGTGGCCGTGCACCTCCAATGGCGGAGGGAGACCATGCTGCACGCTGCCCTGCTTGCTATATCCATTGCCCAGTAGGTACGAGTCACAGAGCGGGCACAGGGGTGGTGGTCCCAAGTGCTGGCTCAGTGGGATGAGGCCGCCTGGAGGGCGCACTTTTGGATGGACAAGTTCATCCTACTGCGCCTTGCAGAGTTGCTGATGCCCTGGCTGGAGCAGCAGCACACCCCCATGGGGACCTCCATCCCTATGGTCCAGCGGGTGGCCATCGGGGTCTGGGCCTTCTCAACACCCGACTCCTGCCGGTCAGTCTCCCAGCACTTCGGTGTCGGGGTGGGCACCGTTGCCTGTATTCTCCGGGATTTATGTGAGGCTGTGGATGGCATGCTCCTGGACTGAGCAATCCAACTGGTGCACCAGGCAGCCATGATGGCCGGCTTCACGGCTGGAGGGTTCCCCAACTGCATAGGCGCCGTGGATGGCACCCACATAGAGGTCCTGCGTCCCTCCGCTGGGGAGGCTGTGGAGTATGTCCACAGGTATGGTTACCACTCCCTACAGCTGCAGGCTGTCATGGACCACTGGGGGCGGTTCATAGACATCTTCACAGGCAACTCTGGGTGCAGCCACGATAACCAGATCATGACCATATCCCCCTTCTATGCCCGGATGTACCACGGGGACTTTGCAGACATGGGGATGACCTGGATTGAGGGGGTGCTAATGCCCCCCTGTATCCTGGGGAACCTGGTCTATCCCCATACCCGGTGGCTGATGAAGGTGTACCCGGTCGCCCGGACCACGGAGGCGGTGCTGTACAATTCCCACCTGTGTGCAAGCCGGACTGTGTTCGAGCAGGCTTTCTGGGCCCTTGAGCAGTGCTGGAGGAGCCTCGCTGGACTACATGGTGGAAACCTCAGCCCTGGTGATAGGTGCCTGCTGTGTTCTGCACAATATGTGCGAGACCGATGTGGCTGCCCTCGAATACCCCGTGCCCTGGTGCCTTCCCGGCCCTGTGCCCCTGTATGTGAATGCAGAGAACCCACGGGAGTACCAATACGCCAAGCACATCCATGTTGCTCTGGCCAGGCATATCAGCCGGGAGGCCGAGGCGTGAGGGCGCTCAACCCCAACCCCACCACCATGGGGCCCCCACCGGCCCCCTGGGCAAGCCCCTCTATGGCCATTGGTCCGGCCCAACCCCTGCGCCCATGAACAGACCAAAGGAAGCAGTAGTGGTGCCCTGACATTTATTCCCTCACCCAAGTACATGTGCCCCCTAGACCACCACCCCTCCCCACCGTTCAGGTTCTATGCCCCCCCTCAGACTGCCACCTCCCTTCCTCCCCAACTTCCACATCTCCAGGGCCTCCCCCTCCCCCACCCTGTGGGCGCCGCAGAGCTCTATAAGCTTTCCCCCCCGCTGTCCATGTCCCCAATGGTGTCCTGGGAGGCCTTGGTGTCTGGCGGGGCAGGCGGTGGTGGGAGGGAGGGAGAACCTGGGACCTGAGGGGCCCCCCGTGTGGCTGCTTCCTCCAGAGGCCTACAGGGACAGGGAGGTGGATGCACAGCCCCAGCTGGCAGGGTGGCAGCTGGGTTGGTTGGGGAGGTGCTGGCGGCACAGGGGGGCCTGGCATGGGCCCCTGCTCAGGCAGGGTTCGCAGTGACTGCCATCACATAGGAACTCATGGTGCCAGCATGCAGGAGCAGGGAGGTCCCGATGTCATGGGACCTATCCATTTTAGCGGAATTCTCCCGCACCATCCCCTCGATGATCTGTTCCAGCCACCCAAATGCCTCTACCTGCCTGCTGTGGTCCTGGCGTTCCCGCCTCCGTTCCAGGCGCATCTCCGCCTGGAGCCTTCAGTCCCTTGCCTCTGCCTGTTGCAGGGATCGCTCTGTGGCCACCTCCATGCAATCCACAGCCGCTTTCATCTGCTGCCCCAGTTCCATGGTGGTGAGGACGATGTCTTCCGCCTAGTCCTCCCTCCAGCTCCGTACCCGTGCCCGGTGCTCCCTCATCCATTGCGCTGGGGTCACGGGTTTCTGGGGCCCCTTGGGCTGGCCTGTAGAGTACACAGCAGTTATGGGGTGGCTGCCCTGGCTGGCCACACCCTAAGCGGAGGCACAGCTTGGGGGGGGAGTGAGGCCCCCCCATCGGTGGCCGGTGCCCTCCCCCCCTTCCCCATCGCCCTGGCCCCACCTCCCCCACCCATCCTGGGTCCCCCTCCCAGCCTCCTTGGGGGCCCCCTCATTGCCAGCGTGCCTCACCTGGGGCCTACGGCTGCTGCAGGGGCTGCTCCCCGCCGACCTCCTCGCCTGCCTGACTTGCGTGCTGGAGCGTGCCTTGCCCTGTGGGGATATGGGGGGTGGTCGTGGAGGGCTGTAGGTATGCCTGGGCACCCCCTCGGGCCCCCATGCCATGGGCCTGGGTATCGGGGGTGGATGGGGCCACCCCCTGCCCGGAGATCCTTCTTCCCCCTCCTTGTCCCTGGTCTGTCTCTCCTCCCATCTGTCTTCTTACCCTCGATGTCTGTCTCCGATCCCTCTGAGGCCGGCCCCCAGCAACCACTGGATGAGAGTGATCAGTGTGCCGGCCTCAGAGTCAGCCTGCCCGAACGGGGGGTGGGGCCTCTCTGGGCTGGTGTCAAGGGGGGGCTGCTGGTCTGGGAAGTCCCTGGTCATTCCTCCTTCAGGGTCCCTGGAGCCAGTGCCTTCTTGTGGGGCAGTGAGGGGAGGGGGTACCTCGGCCCATTCCCTGCCCTGAACCACGGTGCTCCCCATGAGGCATGGGGCTACTATCAATCCCTTCATATGGAGGATGGGGTCCAGGGCACCATAGTAGGGGGCAGTCTGAGCTCTGTGTCCAGACCACCAGTTGTTGTCCCGGATGGCCTTGTACCCCTTCTTTAGCTCCTTGGCCTTCGAGTGGCACTGGGCCACGGTCCTGTGATGCCCTGCCACCTCCATTTCCCGCATTATCTCCCAGAACATGTGCTCATTGTGCTGATTGAGTGCGAGCTCCAGTTGATGCTCCAGGATCCCCCAGATGCAGATAAAATTCTGGGTCTCCCGGTGCCCCCATTGCCCCCATCTGTGGTAGGGCCGTCTCCCCCGTGGTCCCTCTGGGTCCTCCTGCTCTTCCTGCTCCTCGTCCTCTGCTGGGGCTGCGCCCATCTCCTCCAGGGGCTCGGGCTCCTGGGCCTGTTTCCGTGTCTGCGGGACATTTATTTATTTATTTTATTTATTTAATAGATTTTTACCCTGCCCCTCCTGCTAAAGCAGCCCGGGGGGGGGGTTGGTTGTCATTCTGCCCCTCTCCCGTGGCCCACCCCGTACCCCCGTCCTGCCATCTGTCTGGCCACCCAGCTCCCTGGGTGCCCCTGTGCCACCGGGTCCCCTCCCCCTTCTGTCCCCTTACCCATTTCTGGGGTGCCTCCTCCCCCGGCCTGGTCGTTGTCCCCAGGGCAGCCTGTCCAGGCTGCTGCTGCTGCTGCTGTCCCTTCACCTCCTCCATTTGCAACATGACCACCTCCTCCTCCACCTGCACCTCCACCTTCTCCTCCTCCCTCACTCTCTCGCCCACCACTCTCCTCTCCCTTCCTCCTCACTCCATCCCGCCACGTCTCCCTGATGCTGTGTGCCCTTTAAATCTCCCTCCCCAGCCTGTGTTGTTGCTGGTTGCCTGGCAGCGGTGCTGTGTGCATTGTCCCTGGCTGGGAATCATTTTGGTTGATTCCGGACGGTGGTTGCTGTTCAGACGTTACTTTTTATTGTTTCCCGTTGGGAATTGCTTTGACCACGCTTTTGGCAATGATCTGGACCGGTTCTCCGGAAGCATGGTTGATTTTGACCCCGGGTGGTTATTGACTGTGGTGAACATCTGGCAGCTGCTGAACAGACGTGCAGGGTGCTTTGGCCCTGCCGTGGGATTGACCGTGGTTCACTGTGGTTGACTATGATCTCGTAACGTCTGAAATTACCTTATGAGGGGCTCAAGACCACCTGACTTCTGTTGTCTACTTCCTGTGATGCCCGTTTTGTTTTGCCACCATTTACACCCTGTCCCTTTGGCCAGAGAGAAGCGGATTTACTTATAGTCCTATTGCTTTCTTTGTGTAACAAATGTTCTTACTAAAGGGATCTACAGTTAATAATTGTTCTAGCTAATTCTCTTCCCAGAGACCTCTGCTGCTATGGACACACAAAATCCTTTTTTCTGTAGACCGAGACACATGAGAACATTGGCTAGATCAGTGGGTTCTCAATTTTTTTACCTACATGATGCAAGTTTGAGATTTAAATATACTTCCGTGATCCCAGCCTGCAAAGTCTATTGAATGTCATTTGGGATGGCGACCCCATCCGCACCTGTCAGGACCCCACTAGGGGTCACAACCCATTGCTCTGGGACCCTGGGAATAGACCAGATACTATATAACAGATTCCACCTCTGGATCTGTCATTCTAACTAAACAAATATTTGGTCTGCCCTTTGCTAAAAGGCCATGTGCGTGCAGACTGCTGTGCTGAATCAGATGTCAGGAGCCTTTCCAATACCCTCTGAGGGCCACACAGAATTTGGGGATGAGGGTGCTTAAGGGGTGTGCAGAGGGCGGGAAAAGTTTGGGGAACCTTAGATTGTGATCTGTGCCATGGATCCATCCTAGGCACAGATCAATCAGTACACATATGCGATTTCCCAAAATACCTGGAAATACCATTGTGATTTACCAACTTTGTTTACTTACAAGAGGGCACCTGGCTGATCGCTGAGGTTCCAATGGGACATATGGGAGGAGGCGGTCATTTAGATATGCAAGGACCAGGCCATTTAAAAAACCATATATACGAGGGATCAGAGAGGTACAGACCCTAGGGAGGTTGTTCTGGTTGGGACATCCTCACTGACTAGGTTACAATCTGTTCTTCCTCTTGGCAGCTTCATCCCTAACATTCTCTCTTCTTTCCCCTTTGCAAAATTGATCACTACACACACAAAATTCCCTTTAAACTAAGGGAAAGAAATACTATACTACTTGTTTTTCCAGAAAAGTAGATTTTTAGAAGCTCTCTCAGCAGGCAGAATCATTAAATAACATGGTATGTTTAGTTACAGGAGAGATGCTTAAAAATTTGCTGTGTGCTCATTTTTATTTGTATCCCAGGTGACTGGGCTTCTTAGAACTTCCCAAAGTTAATACACTCAATAGCTTGTTGTTTCTACTTAGAACGTGCACACAATAGTACTCGCTAATAACCTTTGCGTAGCAAGGAGAGATTAAATATTCATGTAATTTAGCTTAGTTCCAGTATGTTTTCAATTAATGTAAGAAAATCCTTTCATGCATAATAGGCTATTTTATGTTTGGTTTATGGTTTATTTATCTAACCAAATTAAGCTTTCAGACTTGGGAGTCAGGACCATTAATGCTGCTTTAAATAAAGTTTATTAAGCCAACAGAAAATACGCATGTTAAAATAGTAAATGTAATTATATTCCCTCCCACCACCACTTTTAATTTTAAAGGGAATGTTCCGCTGCTTTAATGCGACCCAGTCCTCCGAATGAATAAAGATTGTAATACAGGAACTAAAATTACTATTACCTAAGACTATTTTCTATTGTGAAATGTTCTGAAGCCTCAGTTGATGATACAGTGACCATGAGGTAAATAATTTACAAGTGATTGCCATGGTCTGGATGTCTTCTCATCAAGTAGGAAAGGGAAACGCCCCAGTAAAAGTGAAAGGTCAAGATCCTAAAGCTAAAGATCAATACCTGTTCTGATTGGCTGTACTTAGACAATCAACAAAGGAAAGAGGAAGAAAGGGGCAGGGGGGAGGGGAGAGATTGTGGCAGTTCTAGAGGGGACTGATCTTGATTCTGATTGAAATTCTAAGGCTGGAACAAAACACAAAACAATTCTCAGAAGTGGAGAACACAAGTGCTGCTGGCAGCTAGATTGAGAATGAATGTGCATTTTTAAATTTGCAAATATAATTCAGGTGTTTGTTTCTTGAGACAAATATCCATGTTCATTCCAATTGTGAGATCTGTCGCTTTGATAATTTGGTAGTTGGTTTGTTTCCTCCAGCTATCACTCCCCAGGTCAGCATGCATCACAGAACAAACATCCATGAGACCCTGGATGAGCTGGAGAGTCATCCCACCATCCATACACCCCAGGTAGGGCAGAGGAACTGAACATATGTGCAAACATGCATGCAGGCCCTGGTCCCATGCTACTCCCAGCACCATGGCTAACTGTGGGAAAAAGAAGCCTCAGCAGCTGCCTACGCCCACCCTCCACAGTACTCCAGAAGGGCAAAGGCCAGAGAAGCAGCAGCCCCTGGCATTCATGTTGTAACACAGAAGTGCCAGCCAGCAACAGGGAGAAAAGGTCACCACCCACCGAGAGCCAGCTGCAGAAAACAAAGCGGACGCTCCATGGTGAGGACAGGAATAAAGGGGGGAAAAGAAGAAGGGAGACATGAAAGCAGTGGCACACAGCCCAAACAACCAGTCTCCCTGGCAGGCTGCCAGTTCACTTCACTCCAGACACCGTAAACATGGGTCACAGATCACTCCCACTGGTGGTCCATAGGCAATAGTTCAAAGGGGGTGCTAGCCCTGTGTTTCTTGCTCAGGTGCAGCTTATATATGAATTGGTGTTTTATACAAAGAGCAGGGTTCCCAACTCCTCCCCAGCTGCCACAACCTTGTTAGAGGTTTCCAATATGGACTGTCTGTGTGAATGATCTGTGGGAGGAGCAGAGTTCCCCACTCCTACCCCTCAGGTAGGTATCAGCTGGGATGGTCCATGCACAGTCGGTTGGGTCAGAAGATTCAAACTCACAGCCGTGCATGGACCATCCCAGGCAATATCTAGGTGTGCCATCAGCCAGGTGATGGTGGACTGGTGCCTTCACATGGCACAGCAACACTTCATAGGCTCTGACATGGTGTCTGAAGGCACCACGGCCATCTGATTGTGAGCCATGGAACAAGAACTGCTAGCTGCCCTCCAGCTCCTCCTCAACACCACTGAGGCATGCAATAGAGAGATCCATATTATGTAAGCCATCTCCTGCAGTTGGCATGAGGCCATTACAACTTGCCTTGAGCATCTGAGGGCTTGAGGTGAGGATTCTGTGGCACAGATGAATGTGAGGTGTCTGCATGGCTGGGCACCAGGCACTGCACTGCAGGTGATACAAGGGAAGCTGCAGTGGGCTGCGGCTTCCCTGTTCCTCAGGATCTCAGCAGCCCAGGGCCAATTGAACACAAAGCTTGGGAGGCTCAGCCTAGGAGATGCTTCCATGGGGTATACACATCTTGGGACTCTCAGCGATATGAAGATTTTGGTACACAGCTCTTGGGGTTGGAGACTTTGCCTATCATGCCCTAGAGGCTTTTACTCTTCCTGAGACAGGCAGTTGTCTATATAGACAATGGAGAAGGTCACCACATTGGTTAAGTTCACAGTCTTCACTTTACCAGTGCTTTCTTAGAAAGCACGAGAATTAGAAGCTTCTATTATATTTCTAATGAAATCTCAGATGTAATGGCAGGAGAGGTCGAGGTTGAGAAGTCCTTCAACTGTCCACTGCCTCATGGTGCCTCCCTGCTTTGTATTTTTGGCCAACTCTGTTTCTGAGCCAGCTGCAATATAGGGTGAAAACAGACTGACGCTAACCACCCTTTAACCACCCTTGGTGGTCATTTATGCATGTTTCAGAGCTGCATAGGGCACCAATACAACCCTGCAACATGCATAAATAACCACCAAGGGTGGTTAAAGGGTGGTTATTGTCATGTCTGTTTTCACCAGTAGTGTTGTGGAAGGGGGGGAATATTGGCTTTGGTTGGGTCTGGTATCTGCAATGGAGGGGTGTGAAAATTCTTTTTTGTTATTATATTATAATAATGAACTTGTCCATTTTGTTGTTGTAATTATAATTACAAAAACAAATTTAATCATTCCAAAATAACAAAATTTCAGAATTTGTAATTTCATTATTAACTGTGGAACACATACTTTAGGCTGTAACATTTTTGTTTTGTGTCATATTTTAATAATGTTTAGATAAATTGTGCTTTTCAGCCAAGGAAACAGGTGTGCCAAGGATTAAAAGGATTGGATGCAGGGTCCAGAATTTAAAAGCATTAAGATTTTAAATGCATTTATGGCTTTAATGTCCTTTCTTATAATCCATTTTGGATGCAATTTTGATATAGTATACCCCTAACAAAAGAGGTCATCTGTGCCAAGTTTAAGATTAGAGAAGAGGTCCAGATTCTATAAGTAATGTATATTTTATGGCTTGTGCACACATTTCCAGCTGTAGAAACCTTCTTGTCCATCCAATAAAGATGACATTTGGACTCAGTGTACTGCCCATATAAGAGATTGGATAAAGGGACCCAATTGTGTAAGCAATTGAAAGTTTGTTATTTTAACAAATCATGCAAATACAAGTCCTGAAACTTTTGGGACAAAAACTAAAATTTCAGGACATAAGAGGGACTTCATGCAGCAAGGGCGAGGCAAGGTGGAAGCATCCCAGTAATCAAGAGACATGACTGACACAGACAGGCTGGCCAACTGGCACCCTGCAGTAATAGAGGACATGAGATAATCTTTTATTGGCTCTTTCCTAAGGACATGCTTCCAAATTCCTAGTAACAAGCAGGGGGCCTTAGGGTGGGCACAGCTCAGAATGAGGATACACAAACTCATCTTGTACCACTGTGACAAACATAAGAGAATCTCTGTTATAGGCTCATTCTTTGGAGATGCTTTCCAAGCTTCCAGCTTGCCAATACCTGATAACTACAATCAGGGAGGCTTGGGGGTGGGCATTGGGGAGCATCTTCTGCCAAGCTGAACAGCCCCAACTATGGCTAGATCTTGTGTGGCTTGAAGGCTGGCTGAGTGCTCTGTGTATGACTGTGCTGTAGTCTTCACCCTCACTGCAAGTGCTCAAAAAAGGAGAATTCTGCACCTCACCTCCCCCATTTATGCCCCAAGCAGGCACAAGCGTAGGGCCCTAGGCCCGGGCATCGGGCAGCATTTTTTTGGGGGTGGGGGCAGCAATCCTGGCACCTGCCCCACCCAGCTCCCTTTTTTTTTTCTCCCTGCACAGTCAGAGGCTGCTGCCTGCAGTAGAAGCCTGATGCCTGGGTCCCCATCCCTCACCTGACTCTGCCTGCTAGTAGTGCTGCAGCTGCAGGATACCAGGACACTGATTGGCCTGGGAGATAAAGCTGTTTGTTTACAAACAACTCCTCCCCATGTGTGTGATCAGAAAGTTGTTGCCTTGTAAAGAAGGTTCTTCGAGAAAATTCCTAACATTCTCACAACTGGGTTGTGCATGGCATGCTCACCATATTCAAATAATAGACGATGTGATGGTCTTGAGCTCCTCTAGTATAAAAAGCACTCTTCCCCTCAGAATGACAATTTTTTCCAACCCTTTCTAGGAATATAAGAAAAAAATTCCATGTGGGGCTGGAAGGGTGGGTATTGTGAGAATGTTTAGGAGACATCTCAAAGAATCTTGTTTACAAGGCAGCAACCTTCTGTTCGTCTTCTTGTGGCTCCTCACAGGTCCTTTTTATATGGCTCCGCCGGGTGGGGGTTCGTGGGCACACTGCTGCGTGGGTGGGGTGTGCACATGGCTGCACACGCATCTTCACTCACCCCCCACTCATCCACACCAATGGAGCAACCTCCATTTTCCCCAGTTGCTCCATGCATGGGGACAAGTGGGGAGTGAGTGGGGATGCATGTTAGGTGGGCACGTGTGTGCATGCACCCCCCCCCATTCATTGCGTCGTTCACACAGGGCTCCCCAACCCATGAACACATAGTGTGAGGGCAGAGCTTGGCAGCAGGGCTTGGGGGCAGGAGCCTGAGAAGGGTCTAGGGATGCAAAATTCCTAAGTCTGGCCCCACAGATGTTAGGGGCTGAATGACTGAAGCCTGTGCCAGTGCCTCTGGCACCTGTTCCTCCTGGCTTCACTCTCTGTACAAATACTCCAGAATGCAGGTGTCTGAATCTAGTACAACCTCTATAGTTTTAAACAGAAACAACACCTACAAGTGATTTAAGGAAATTTACAAATGCTGTTAAAATCATGAAAATGATATTGCTTATAAATTTTGACCCTTTATTCAATCCTTCTTAAATTTTTCAGAAATGCTCCCTTGAATGAGGGAAACAGCCTGTCCAAAGTTCAACCATATTTGGATGGAAACCAAAGACGCTACACCTGGAAATGTGTGTACAAACCATGAAACGATTAAATTACTAATAAAATCAGGACCCTTTATCCAATCTTCCTGAAAGTTTGCAGGTCTGAAACTTTTAGGATGGATACAAAAAGTAAAAATTTCACCCAAGTTTTATGGAAAACAGACGTTACAGCTAAAAATGTGTGCTTACACTACACAACTTCAAGTACTTGCAGAATCAGAACCCTTTATCCAATCTTTATGAAATTTGGCAGGGATAATCATCTAGATGAGGGGTACAATCAGTCCAAATATCAAGAAAATTGGATAGAGAGTAAGAAGTTACAACCAGAAATAATTTCCCCATAGACATCAATGGGGGGAAATAACAAAGTTCAATAACAAAAACAAATTTATATATAAGGAAATTTAAAAATCCAATGCTATATAATGAAACACAAAATTATGAATTCAGTAATGGGTCCCTGGTGCACACTGACACCCAACAAAAGGGAGGGGGGAGATAAGGATACAATACTTAATAATATATATATATATATAAACCAATCTAATTCCAAACTTGTGCATACACACTCATTAATCACTAGTGTAAAATTCAAGGAGCATCAATAGGACAATTTGTGAAACAGTAACAACTAGGGATGGGTGAACAGAACCAAGTTCAGAAATTCGGTTCGGTTCAAAAATCGAGTTCGGTTCAGAAGTTCAGTTCGGTCGACCAAACTATTCAAGTTTGGTCCGAACTCCGAACTTTGGAAATTCAAACCCCATCAAACTAAATGGAATATTATCTTATAGGGATAGGCGAACAGAACCAAGTTCGGATATTCGGTTTGGTTCGGAAGTTCAGTTCAGTCGACCAAACTAGTTGAGTTTGGTTCGGTCCGAACTCTGAACATCCGAAACGCATTCGCCCATCCCTAGTAACAACAGCTATATACCAAATAGTCCATAAAATATGCTTCAATGCATGTATCTATGTATAGTGAAACTGAGAATTGTCTGAGAAATAACAATTCAAATGCATTTCGGGGACACAAGCCCCTTCTTCAGTGGAAATTATTTGCTGTCACATATACATGCAAAAATGCAAGTAGCATAAATAGGACAATTTGTTAAGCAGTAGCAATGGTTATATACAGGCAATAATGGAAAGAAAACAGAGGGAGGAAAAAACACATTAATGAACAATTCAGAAACACTGCAAATATAAAAATATATAACGGGAGGAGGGTGTAAATAAAAAAACAGCCCCAAATGGTCTGTTGACTTAAATCTCACCCCTCCACCCCCAAATGGAAGTAAATATGTTCAAAGTAGGGCGGATATCATTCAGTCCTCCCAAACAAAAATAAAGGTTCAAATATTATAAAGAGTCAATAGCTAATAAGTGTATATAAATACTCAGCCTAAAAATAGCTTAAGAGGAATATTTTTACCATGAAAGCAATATAAATAATTTTTCTTACACAAAATTACAAGGGGATCTGATAAATCCTCACATGGCTTCTCACTGCAATAAAATAATAAATAATAATAATAATAATAATAATAATAATAAATTAATTCATTTGTTAATATAAGTCTGAATAACAGCAGAGGTAACCCAATCCTCCCCTGTCACTAAAACCTTCCTCTACTTGTCCATCATTCATACCAACAGCTCAATAACATAGCCTCAGGAAAACTCCTGTGTGGCTATCCTGAACCACAGTTAAAGTCTCTTAAATATAGTGTGCGTGAAGTCCTGATTAGTATCTTCACCTGATAGAGCCATCTCTTTCCCCAATGCAGAATACAGGACTGAAAAGAGAACTTGTTTCTCATGAAAATCTGGCAAGAATAAAGAACCCTTAGCAAGAGCTCAAGAAGATCTTGCTAACAGTGTGAGAATCTCACAAGAACCTTGTTAAGGAAAAAAAAGCTAGTGTGCATCCACAAAATGGCCATTCTGCAAATGCACAGCCCTTTTCCAAAATGGCGATGGCAGCGTTATCACCGTTTTGGAAAAGGGTGACAATGTTGCCAGCACCATTTTTGGAAAGGGCTGTATATGCTCAGGATGGCCTGGTAGTCATTTTGCATATGCACAGTTCTTTTTCTTGTTTTTCCCCTCGGGCATGGAGTTGGTGACTGCAAAAAATATGAGGGAGAAGAGAGATTGAGAGAGACACACATACGCAGAACACGAGACTTGGTGCAGGACACGGTATGCACATGGCTTCACCAAGTAAATTAAGAAAAAAAATCTCAGTCAAGAAAGGGTCAAGAACCAGGGCTTTTCTCAATTCTTGTGGAAATCAAGGAGAGAAGCTGGATTCTCAATGAGAATAGAGAAAAAAGGGAGAGTGAGTTTCAGTCTTACACTTGAACCAGGGAGACTTCTTATTACACACAGGGCTAATTCCATGTTTGAAAGACTTAAGTTTAAGAGCAACATGACTGAAATACTTGGATAAGAATTGCTGCTTTGTAAATCTAGCTTCTCATTCCTGAGCTTTAGATATTGAGAACACTCCCATGCATCAGATAACCTTTCATTATCTATCATAAACATGATAATGCTTGAAAATATCACATTTTCTAATAAATTTTGGATTTGCAGACCTATCAGGAGATCAATAATCCTACCTCCGTCCCCAAACACTGTTTGCTGTACTGTCTACACAATGCCATACCCTATGCATGTTTATTGCCATTTATCATTATCAGACCTGGCACCTACTCTAAGTGATATTCACATTTAGCAAGTGATGATACATCTGCTTTCTACCATGCACATATTCCAAGAGTTCACTTGTTAGGTATTTCATGGCAGTGGCAATCTGAATGCCAAAGTGAAAGTTCATTAGCTTAAGGAGATAAAAAATTGAATCCTACATGATGCGAATTTTGGACTACAAACCAATGGCTTAGTGACTGCAATTTGCATAACAAAAGACTTTCAGATAATGGGCTTTTGCAACTGTAAACTCATAGTCTTTCAGGCACCGTGACATTGTACAGGATTTGAGAGAAAATGTTACAAATTATTCATTCAAAGGCCAAAAATGTCAGCCTGTTAATTATTCGAATTGGGCAATCCTCTTAGTGTCAACACTATCTGTTATGGGCATGAGTCCCATTCACTTCAATCTGTCTTGTGACGGGGCTAAATTCTTATGCTGACCAGTGGTATACAGATAGGTAGGCCAAGCAGGCTGCTGTTGTGCCACTTCCCTGGCCCCTGGATACCTCGACAGTACTTCCACATGCCTACAGCCCCGTTTTACCAATAAATGTGTGTCCGTGTCTTCATTTCACCTACCATCTGCAACCAGGTACATCAGCCATATGCTAGTGTTTCAGAATAGCTCCTTTTATAGCTGGCATATCCTGGAAAGTAATGGGACAAAGAATCCTGTCCAAAATGTTGTTCCTCTTTTGGAATCAGAAGATATTCCCTTGGTGTACTCAGAACCCTAAAGAAACTTTTAAAGCAACTTTTCTGGGTACCTTCTCTTTAAATTCCTCATCAGGAAATTAGCTTGTTCCATAAAAATACCTCCTGGAAGGATCTTTTTTCCCCCTGATTTCCCAGGAGAATTGCCCTACAAAAGGTTCCCTATGTGGTCTTACCTTAGGCAGGTAGTATGAATGACTTGAAAAATTTCCATGATTATTTAAATGGATGCTGCACAAATTTGAAATATGATCTTCAGTTTGACTGTAAGATTACCTATTTTCTGGATATTGTGAGCGAATACAGTTGTGGCAGCATCTCCACCCATACATACAAGAAAAAGTACTTATTGCACTGATCAGTACTGATTCATGGTTGCATTTTTCAAGTAATAGCCTCAGGCATTTAAAGGATAACCTTCCATTTAGTCAATTATTACATATTAGGAGAAATTGCAGTAATCAAATTATTTTTATGTAACAAGCCAATTCCCTGATTGGGATGGGCGAACAGAACCAAGTTCGGATATTTGGTTTGGTTCGGAAGTTCAGTTCAGTCGACCGAACTAGTTGAGTTTGGTTCAGTCCGAACTCTGAACATCCGAAACGCATTCGCCCATCCCTAGTAACAACAGCTATATACCAAATAGTCCATAAAATATGCTTCAATGCATGTATCTATGTATAGTGAAACTGAGAATTGTCTGAGAAATAACAATTCAAATGCATTTTGGGGACACAAGCCCCCGAAAAGTTGCGTTAAAATAGTTTCTTTAGGGTTTTGACTATACCCAGAAAAGTTGCTTTAAAAGAGTTTCTTTAGGGTTTTGACTATACCCAGGGAATCCCGTTTGATTCTAAAAGAGAGGGAAAAAAATGTTGGACAGGATGATTTGTCCCACCATTTTATTTCCAAGCTCTGCAGCTATTAAAAGAGCTATCCTGAAACATTGGCATGTGGTTGATAATGTACCTGGTTTCAAGAGGACACTGTTATTTGCATATAAAAAGACCAAGTCCATACTGATATAAAACACTCTCAGAAATCTTTATCAGTCTCTGCACAATTCATGCCCACTTTGTTGGGACATTTTAAATGTGGTAGATGTGTAGAAAAGTAAACACTTGTATCGCCACAAAAGTTCTCATCCATCCAGTGACAGGCAGGAAGTATATGCGAAAGCATTTTTCCACGTGCCACACTTCATGTCATTTACATAATTGTGTGCTCTTGTAATCTTCTCTCTATGTTATCTATAATAGTTAAAACAAGAATCAGTGAACATTGCAGCAACATTAGGAAGAACGTAGTTAAAGAACCTCTAGTTGCTCATTTTGCACAAGAGGGCCATAGTAGTGAAGATCTGAGATTTTACCGCACAACCTGAGAAGTGTAACACAGGTATACAAAAGGGAGACTGTCTGGATCCATTGTTTCAATGCACCACCACCAAATGGTCTAAATGAGGATAATAAATGGGCTGTGTATCTTAGCTAAAATTGGATTGTTCTCATATATGCTTTGTGTCTTTTTAGATTCCCTTTCACAGTTGGTGTTTGGTTAGCTAGATAGCTTTACAATATCCCTTGAGAGGTCAGTAAGGGTTTTGAGTTGATATAGGGTGATTTCAGACGGTTCGAGATCATGCTCAACCACAGTGAACCATGCTCAACCCCCCCGTGGAGCCAAAGGGCCCTGAACGTCTGAACGGCGCGCGCCAGATGTTCATCACGCTCAATATCCACATGGGGTCAGTTTCAACCACGCTTCCCGGGCTAGCCGGGGGAAGGTCCCGGGAAGCGTGGTCAAACGAACCCCCACCGGGAACCAAGCAAAAGTAACATCTGGACGCCAATCCCCACGCGGAACCGAACGAAACGAGCCCCAGCCAGGGACGAGGCACGCAGCATCGCTGCCGGGCAACCAGCAACAACACAAACGCCGGAGTGAGATTTAAAGTGAAATCAGCAGCAAGCAAGCATGGCGGGATGGAGCGAGGAGGGAGGCAGAAGAGAGCGGAGGCACACACAGCGACAGTGGAGGGCCAGGAGGTGGAGGAGGTGGAGGCAGGCCCAGCGATGCAGGTGGAGGGGGCACAGGCACAGGAAGGGGGCACACGGGTGCACCCGACCAGGGAGGCGGCCCGGGCACAACACCCACAGCTGCAGCCGTGTCGCGGCACCCTGGGGACAGCGGCCGGAACAGGCCCGGAGGAGGCACCCAGGAAAAGGGTAAGGGCAACCAAGGGGAGGGGCACAGGGGGTACGGGAGAACCCCCCTCGGGGGGGCTGGGGCGACCCCGGGGGACCGGCAGGGGGGCNCAGATAGGTAGGCCAAGCAGGCTGCTGTTGTGCCACTTCCCTGGCCCCTGGATACCTCGACAGTACTTCCACATGCCTACAGCCCCGTTTTACCAATAAATGTGTGTCCGTGTCTTCATTTCACCTACCATCTGCAACCAGGTACATCAGCCATATGCTAGTGTTTCAGAATAGCTCCTTTTATAGCTGGCATATCCTGGAAAGTAATGGGACAAAGAATCCTGTCCAAAATGTTGTTCCTCTTTTGGAATCAGAAGATATTCCCTTGGTGTACTCAGAACCCTAAAGAAACTTTTAAAGCAACTTTTCTGGGTACCTTCTCTTTAAATTCCTCATCAGGAAATTAGCTTGTTCCATAAAAATACCTCCTGGAAGGATCTTTTTTCCCCCTGATTTCCCAGGAGAATTGCCCTACAAAAGGTTCCCTATGTGGTCTTACCTTAGGCAGGTAGTATGAATGACTTGAAAAATTTCCATGATTATTTAAATGGATGCTGCACAAATTTGAAATATGATCTTCAGTTTGACTGTAAGATTACCTATTTTCTGGATATTGTGAGCGAATACAGTTGTGGCAGCATCTCCACCCATACATACAAGAAAAAGTACTTATTGCACTGATCAGTACTGATTCATGGTTGCATTTTTCAAGTAATAGCCTCAGGCATTTAAAGGATAACCTTCCATTTAGTCAATTATTACATATTAGGAGAAATTGCAGTAATCAAATTATTTTTATGTAACAAGCCAATTCCCTGATTGGGATGGGCGAACAGAACCAAGTTCGGATATTTGGTTTGGTTCGGAAGTTCAGTTCAGTCGACCGAACTAGTTGAGTTTGGTTCAGTCCGAACTCTGAACATCCGAAACGCATTCGCCCATCCCTAGTAACAACAGCTATATACCAAATAGTCCATAAAATATGCTTCAATGCATGTATCTATGTATAGTGAAACTGAGAATTGTCTGAGAAATAACAATTCAAATGCATTTTGGGGACACAAGCCCCCGAAAAGTTGGGGTTAAAATAGTTTCTTTAGGGTTTTGACTATACCCAGAAAAGTTGCTTTAAAAGAGTTTCTTTAGGGTTTTGACTATACCCAGGGAATCCCGTTTGATTCTAAAAGAGAGGGAAAAAAATGTTGGACAGGATGATTTGTCCCACCATTTTATTTCCAAGCTCTGCAGCTATTAAAAGAGCTATCCTGAAACATTGGCATGTGGTTGATAATGTACCTGGTTTCAAGAGGACACTGTTATTTGCATATAAAAAGACCAAGTCCATACTGATATAAAACACTCTCAGAAATCTTTATCAGTCTCTGCACAATTCATGCCAACTTTGTTGGGACATTTTAAATGTGGTAGATGTGTAGAAAAGTAAACACTTGTATCGCCACAAAAGTTCTCATCCATCCAGTGACAGGCAGGAAGTATATGCGAAAGCATTTTTCCACGTGCCACACTTCATGTCATTTACATAATTGTGTGCTCTTGTAATCTTCTCTCTATGTTATCTATAATAGTTAAAACAAGAATCAGTGAACATTGCAGCAACATTAGGAAGAACGTAGTTAAAGAACCTCTAGTTGCTCATTTTGCACAAGAGGGCAATAGTAGTGAAGATCTGAGATTTTACCGCACAACCTGATAAGTTTAACACAGGTATACAAAAGGGAGACTGTCTGGATCCATTGTTTCAATGCACCACCACCAAATGGTCTAAATGAGGATAATAAATGGGCTGTGTATCTTAGCTAAAATTGGATTGTTCTCATATATGCTTTGTGTCTTTTTAGATTCCCTTTCACAGTTGGTGTTTGGTTAGCTAGATAGCTTTACAATATCCCTTGAGAGGTCAGTAAGGGTTTTGAGTTGATATAGGGTGATTTCAGACGGTTCGAGATCATGCTCAACCACAGTGAACCATGCTCAACCCCCCCGTGGAGCCAAAGGGCCCTGAACGTCTGAACGGCGCGCGCCAGATGTTCATCACGCTCAATATCCACATGGGGTCAGTTTCAACCACGCTTCCCGGGCTAGCCGGGGGAAGGTCCCGGGAAGCGTGGTCAAACGAACCCCCAC